>CAMTDV010001633.1:7816911-7980326 GCA_947069175.1 Scalesia atractyloides | reverse complement strand
CCAACTCATAATCCACCATTCCCCCTGATCCAAACTTCTCCTCATCAAAAGTCGCCAAAGGCTTGAAGACTTTGACATCACATCTGAATGGGATTCGGTCCCCTGTGAAGCCCCTTGTAAACAACACTCACACAAAATCAACGATTTTAGGGTTCATGTGAGTTCTTCTTTCGATTGAACTCTTTTTTTTTCTTTCGTTTTCCCACTATTTTATCATACAAAAATTGCTCTAATTTTATGGGTAGGTAACAGTTTTGGTAGTCTGATGAGGAATTTAGCATCATGTTATGCGTTGCCGGTAATTCGTAAGTCTAAAGTTTAAGTTAACAGTGAACACATCAGTAATCGGTTTTTCGTATTTTCATTTTGTGGTTCAGATTGTGTTAAGTTGCAGGTTGCATTAGCTGTTACAAGTGAAGACCCCGCAGAGAAACATGAAGCCCCAGGTTGCTCGGTATGCAGAGTATTTAAATTTAGAAGTATTCATATTTCCTTTCCCCAAACATTGTTTATTATATCTAACATAAATGCTACTGATAACCATAGAAGTTGATATTTATAACATCAAAACGTAAGAATGTAATGGATTAGAACCGCGTGAACCACTCTCCACCAATCAGATCATGCCACATATACACTATTATTTTAAATCTTAAAGGTTATTTTGGTAATTTACTCAAATTGTCATTTCTTCTCTCTCTTTCTTTAAAGTCTTATCAGACTTTTCCATCCATCAAAATGTAATATCAACTTCTCTCTTCTCTCTCTCTCTCTTAAAATCTAAAAAAATTGTTTTTTGGTAAAAAAATCTATTATACATAATATTAATATGGTATATCGGTGCTTCTTTCTGATTGGTCAATTTAACTTTCTTTTTCCAGAGCAAAATTTTGTTAAGTTAAAACTTCTAATTAGTCATTATTGTGTATTGTATAGTAAAAAAATATAGTTTAGTTTGATATGATTGGTTTTGATGCGAAGAAAAATAAATAAATAATTTTTTTCTTTTACTTTTTATTTTTATACACCACACTATATATATAATACAAGTATTTAATGATTTTACTAATTTGGTTTTTTTAATACGTTTGTTAGCTTTCTTAAAAAAAAGAATACGTAGTTTGCTTAATTTTTCAGTTTTTTAAACCGGCGCGTAAAAAAGCTTTTATACCGGCGCGTAAAAAAAGTTTAAAAACACGCGTAAAAAAAGTTTAAAACCGGGGCGTAAAAAAGTTCAAAACCGGTGCGCAAAAAAAGTTAAAAATCGACGCGTAAAAAAATTCTAAAATGGCACGTAAAAAAAGTTTAAAACCGGGGCATAAAAATAGTTTAAAACCGGGGCGTAAAAATGTTTAAAACCGACGCGTATAAAAAGTTTTAAAACCGTGCGTAAAAAAGTTTAAAACCGCGTGTAAAAATTTTTTTAAAACGCGCGTACAAAAAGTTTTATACTCGTGAGTAAAAAAGTTCTAAACCGACGCGTAAAAGAGTTTAAAACCGCGCGTAAAAATTTTTTATACCGCGCACAAAAAAAACTTAAAACCGGCGCGCAAAAAAAGTTTTTAAATATGCGCGTTAGAAAAGTTTTAAAAACGCAGGTAAAAAAAGTTTAAAAAGAGGCGCGGAAAAAGTAAAAAACCGCGCGTAAAAAAAGCTAAAACCGCGCGTAAAAAAGTTAACTGAGAATTAAAATTCATGTTTAAAAAAATTAACAATTCATGTTTAAAAAAATTACTTGAGAATTAAAATAAAAAATTATATGAGAATTAAATGAAAATCAATAATGTATGTTTAAATTTTTTAAAAAACAATCTTATTAATTAAAACAAAATCAATAATCATATCAATCATTAAAGCTATAGTAAAAAGACTAATATGTCTATTTGTCACTAAAAAACAAAATGTCGTTAATAAAAACATAATCATTACATTGCGTTATTGTATTTTAATCTCAGTCATCAAAACCAACTTGATCAATGGCTAATATTGCTTCCTACGGTTCTGAAAACTCAAGGTGGTTCTTATTTTACCCATCCCCTGTGTGTGTGTGTGTATATATATATATATATATATATATATGGATTTTGTAAAATGAAAACCACCTCCAGTTGCGAGAACCGTAGGAACCACTTTCAAACCGTTAGATCTTTAAGATAGATGGATGAGATTAAAAGTAATTAAACCATTATAAAATTCTTTTTGTCTTATTATTTTTTAATATTTTAATGTCAAAAAGGTATTTAAGTAAATTTGTTTTTTTTTTGTCTTATTATACTTATTGTTTTTTATTACCTATTTCATCTTAGATCTTTATTATTTATTATTAAAAATTTGATTATTTTATTAAACAAAAGTTTAAAATCAAAATTTTTTGATAAATAAAATTATTTCAAGATTTTTTTACAAAAAAAACGTTTTTACGCACCTGGTTTTTGCGCGCCGTTTTTACGCCCGGGTTTTACGCGCTCGTTTTTAAGCCCCGTTTTTTCACGCCGTTTTTGCACGCCGTTATTTACGGCAATACGCCCCCGTTTTTACCTGCCATTATTTACGCCCTGTTTTTACGCCCCCGTTTTTACGCGCCGTTTTTTACGCGTCGTTTTTTACGCCCCATTTTTACGCGTCGTTATTTACGCGTCGTATTTACGCCCTCGTTTTTACGCCCCGTATTTACGCCCCGTTATTTACGCCTCGTTTTTCACGTCGTTTTTCTACGGCCGATTTTACGCGCCGTTTTTACGCCCCGTATTTACCCGACGTTTTATCACCCGGTTTTTTTACACCAAAAATTTTTTTACGCCGAATTTTTTTACGCCAAACATTTTTTTACGAGTATCGTTTTTACGCCAAATTTTTTTACGTCAAACATTTACATACACAGTTTTTCGTGTATAGTTTTTTATGGGTAGCGTAAAATTTTTAAGTAAAGTTTTAAAAACAGTTTTTTAAACTTTTCGTACACAGTTTTTTCGCCAAAAACATTTTTTACGGCAAATTTTGTTTTTTTACGCCAAAACATCTTTTTACGCCCCCGACCCCGATTTCAGGTTTACCCCAAAACATCTTTTTTTTACGTGCGATTTTAAAAAAACATTCACAAGTGTAAAAATCCGGAAATTTACGTTTAACAAACCCAAAAAAACTTAAATCTGTTAATTTTACGCGTCGTTTTTTACGCCCCCTTTTTACGCGACGTTATTTAGGCGCCGTATTTACGCCCTCGTTTTTAGGCCCCCGTATTGACGTCCCGTTATTTTTTCAATTAATGTAAATATTTTAACATCAACTTTTACAGAAAAAAATTACATCGAATGTAAAAAGATATTTTTCACATCGGATGTAAAATTTTACATCGAATGTAAAAAGATATTTATACCCAAAACTCACGACTCAAAATGGATGTCTCTGATAGGTACTTATCATCATCGACTGAAAAACAATATGAAAAACAACAACAAAAATCAAAACGATGTGTGGATCTTGAAAAAACACAGTTTGGCTCAAAAAAGTTTCCAGAAATCATGGCTGCAAAAGCGGGTTGCGAGTCAAAAACCTACCCTCCACCATCCTCGCCGCGCCATTGTCATCAATTGTCAGAAAAAAATTTTCGAACTATCACAGCCAACTCAAACACCCGTATCAAAAACACAAATCAATCGGCAGAGAATCCTAAAACAGAATCACTTTATGCAAACCAGAATCACTTTATGCAAAAAACAGATCAACTCCAACTTAGTACTGATTGAGAGCATCAAAAGCAGATTCAAAAAGGATTAAAAGCAACAAGCTTGACAACCTTTCATCCAAACAAACAACAAAAGCATCAAGTTTCAATTTTTATCAAGTTTCAATTCTAATCAGTAAAGAAACTTAAAGGGGTTTCATCAGAATCAAACAAAAAGAAAAAAACACTCACCAAAAGATCTTGTTTTTTTTTTCAAGGGGTTGAATCAAGAAAAGGGTGATGAGAGAGAGCCCATCACCACCATCGCCGTGAAACCCTTCACCACAACCCACCCTTCTCCACCAGGCACCATCGCACCACCGACATCACCCACCTCTATTCCTCTTCTACCCACCACCACCGCTCGTAGCAGATCAGATGAGAGAGAGAACCCATCACCACCGTCACCGTGAACCCATCACGTAGCAATTTGTCTTTGGCGGCTTGGATTTTGGTGAGGGGTCGTGGTGATTGAAGAGATGGGGAGTGCGAGTGATGGAGGTGGTTGTCGGAGTGTGATCTTCGGTGACTGGTGGCGGAGGAGACACTGGTTTCTTGATTTGGGTATGAGACACAGAGAGATTGTGATAAGAGAGAGAAGGGATTTCAATTTGGGAGGGGGGATGTGATAAAATGACTGTTTGTGTAGAAGACTATTAAAAGACAACTGATGTGTTGACAGTTAGAGTAAATTCCAAAAATACCCTTTAGGGGTTAAAATAATAGTGTGTATGTGGCATAATCTGATTAGTGGAGAGGAGTTCTCGTGGTTCTCGCAACTGGGGATGGTTTTCAATTGAACCGATCCTATATATATATATATATATATAGGATAATGCTATGCTATGGAGAAAACCCTTCATTTTGAGAAAACTTTGAAAACCCAATACTTGGCCCATATTTAGCCACATCACCCACTTCAAGCATTTGCAAATTGGTCTTCAAGGGGTATTTTAGACCTTTTACTTTTCCATCCCATCGAACGTATTATCATTTCACAACCCACATTTTCTTTTTGAGACCAAAGTACACACCTTTTTGCAATATTTTCCAATGCATCTTCTTCCCCACATTTCTATCATCTTCTTCAAATTCAAACCTTTCATATATTTTCTTTTCATCTTTGTTTATCCATGGAGTTTATGACAAGAATTTCGGAGGATGTCACATAAGTAGACTTTTAGTATTAATGCTTGCTGAATACGTCTCCATGTTGTGTTGTGCGAAACAACTAGATCTGAATCTTGTACTCATCCATTTCTATTGAAGCCATAAGATCTGAAGATTAAAGCCACCATCGAAGCTCTCAAAGAAAAACAAGTAAGGTGTTGCTCTCATCACATCTTTGTTTATGTTTTTAGAGAGAGAATGCTAATATTTTGGAGAGAGAAACAACAATCTTCATCTTGTGGGTTTGATTCAATTTGGGACGATTTTTGTGGTGATATTTGCGATGAGGTAATCTTGATTTAGTTTCTTGATTTGACTATTGCATTGTGGGTTTTTGTTTGTTATTTGGATATGATGATTTAGGGGGGATCTCGTTAATGTGAAACACGAACAACAAGTCTATTAATGCTCACGTTTTTATCTTGCTTGTTTGCTTCAGTAGTTTTTTTCTTTTCAGCAGATTACAAAATATGGGTTTTGAAACACGAACACCAAGTATAATAGTTAATGTTCGTAACTAGACCGTTAATGTGTCTTATAGATTACAAATTACAGTTTATATAATTCCAACCGTTATTGTGAAACACGAACAACCGTTAATGTTCGTATAGATTACAAATTATAGACCGTTAATGTTTCGTATTTTAGATCGTTAATGTTTATGTCATTATCTTCATTTGTGTCCTTATTTGATGTTGTCTTATCTTTTTGTTATTAGGATGGTGATGGATACAAGGGAAACAAGATCCAATTCTCAGGACCATTGGTTTCATCAAACGTGGATAAGATGCTTAAGGATCATGACCATGTTTATCTTACAGCACAACACAACTAACACGTGTTATAGTTTGAACTTCTGGACATGCATGTGTTACATGTGACATGAAACCCATGTACAACATAACACGTGTTACGTGTGACATGAAAACACATTTTTATAACTTCCATGGCATACTCACACCCACATGTTTACAAATCGTGTCAAGACCGACCCAAACAATAAAGCAAGGGTAGCCGCTGAAAAGCTAAGGCAGCAAAGGTAGCCGCTGAAAAGCTAAGGCAGACCGTCAAAGGAAGCTCCACCATTTTCTTAGTGCTATGTATTTTCGTTTACTAGTAATATGTAATGTGAGACTCTTATTTATTTTGTCTAGTACATGATGTTAAAACGGTATCGACTTAACACATTTTATGTTGGAGTCGGCCGTGTTGGTACTTCTGATGTTACTAAGTTACTATTGGAGTTTATGCATCCATTATGGAAGTCCTAACACACGTTATAATAGAGGCTTAACACACGTTATAGTAGTACATTAATCTTTGACACATGTTATAACAGAGGCTTAACACATGTTATATATTACAAAATGTGCAAAACAAATGACCCATTTCATATTATATATTCCAAAATACTGGTACATGTGTTCCCATAATTGGCTCGTTTCATATTTCACGTTACATACTAACTTGTACATTTATTACTTGTACAAGTGTTCGCTCGGTATCCACATTATCGGATAGTTTAAACATCAACAAAAATAAAATAGATATTACTTGTTTTTTCTTTTTTTAAAATTAACAAAGGTTAACACACGTTATATGCCATTCTAATAGGGGCTTAACACATGTTATACATGAACACATGTCAGGTTACATCATGGTGTTCTGTTACAGCATGATAACACTAACACATGTTATAAATGAACGAGGGTTTAGGCAAGAGATGAGTCAGTAAAGGTTGCAGATAAACAGCAAATATAGACCGTCAGTGGAAGCTCCACCCCTTTTTAGTGATCTGTGTTTTCGTTTACTAGTAATATGTAATGTGAGACTCTTATTATTTTGTCTAGGACGTGTTGTTAAAAATATTCTGGCCTTTCGAACTTCTGCCTTGAAGTCGACCTCAGCATATTTGTGTTGCTTTTGGGCTCTATGCATCCATTTTTGTGTAACTTGCTTGTAGGCAATGTAGCTTTTTACAAGTTTACCAGTACATTAATATCTAACACATGTTATGTGTAAAAGAAATTTTTTTCTTTCGGCATATATGCACCCATTCTATGAGTATTGGTGTTAATAGGGCCTTAACACACGTTTGTTATCTCACGTAATATAGTAACTTGCTTCTAGGCAATCTAACTTTTGACAAATTTACCAGTAAATTAATCTTTACCACATGTTATATGCAAACGTATATTTTTTCTTACAGCCTCTATGCATCCATTCTTAATAGGGGATTAACATACGTTAGTTATCTCACGTTGTTTAGGCAAAGAAATTAAGACAATGCTCTTTGACAACATGAAAAACCAAACAACTTTTTACAAATTTACCAGTACATTACTCTCTAACACATGTTATATTTAAACGAAAATTTCTTTTTCCCAAGCAGTGTAACTTTTCCTGAATTTCAAACTATAACACGTGTTAGTTGTGTTGTGCTGTAACATAAACATGGTCATGATCCTTAAGCATCTGATCCACGTTTGA
This sequence comes from Scalesia atractyloides, assembly GCA_947069175.1. NCBI lineage: Eukaryota > Viridiplantae > Streptophyta > Magnoliopsida > Asterales > Asteraceae > Scalesia > Scalesia atractyloides. The sequence goes on along the minus strand of CAMTDV010001633.1, from coordinate 7,972,942 downwards.
CGAAACCAACGGTCCCGAGAATTGGATCTTGTTTCCCTTTTATCCATCACCATCCTAATAACAAAAAGATAAGATAACTGTTAAGTCGTTAACCAGACATAACTATTATTGTTAAGATCAAAAAGCCCCATACAAGCAACCAAACTAACAAAAAAAACCCCTTCAAAATCTCATCCTAAACTTTCAATTTTATTTAACACTTACTCTTCAGATCAAAAGCCTAAACAAGCAACCCAAACCAACAGCTACTGTTAAGATCAAAAGCCCCTAACAAAGCAACCAAACCAACAAAAAAAACCCGTTCAAAATCTCATCCTAAAGTTTTTGATTTATTTAAAATGCATAAACATTAACCATTACTAAAACACTTTCAGCACACAAAAACATATTAACAACCATTTCAACAAAAAAATCAAGTGTTAAGAACACTTATCGGATCTAGAACATCAACTCTCTCTCTCTAAAAACATTCATCGTGCCATCGTTCTCTCTCTAAAACAACAAATTATAGACAATTTCAAACCCTTCATTTGCTTCTAAAGGTTGAAGCTTTTTGTAGAATTAGACGGAGAGGAAAGAGATTGGGTTGTTTGGGTCCGGTCGGATGTTATTATTCCGGCGAAATCTTGAAGCTTTGCTGAAGATGCAATCAATGGATGAGAATACACAAGCATGCACTAGATCACCATTGAAGACCATGAAGTTTTTCTCTTTCATGAAGATCTGACTTGAAGAAATAGGAGAGAGATAATAGTGTTTTGAAATCTCAATGAAGATTGTGTTTGGTGTTTATGAAGATTTGACTTGAAGAGAGAGAAAAGTGTTTTGAAATCTCTTTTTTGATTAGATGGTACTATACAAGTGGGGGTTTGTAATTTCCAATGCTCAAAAAGTCATATTTTTTCTACCAGATTGCCCTTCTTTAATTATATTTAAATCTAATATATACACAAAATAGGAGAGCCATTGATCTACTTGGATGAAACCCAATCAATGGTTGATATAGAGTTTCCAAGGTTTTCTAAAAAAGATAGGGTTTTCCAAATAACCATTCCCTATATATAAAAAGAGATTTTTAATTCAATTGACATTGTTTCCAAGTTCAACATTTTAAGCCAATAATAATATGCAATGAATAAGAGTTGTTGGACTACCATATTGTGAAAACTATATAATTTTTACCATGCTGACCAACTAGGCTGCTCCAATTTTATGTTTATATAAATTAAGATACATGAACTGAATAACGATATCTAAATCATCCAAATATAAGTTGGTTTACTACCCTGCCTGGGATCTGAAATCGACTTCAAGCGGCTCAAACGAATGTAGTTGCTGTTGGGTAAGAATATGGAGGTCGGCGATGGCGGTTCTTCGTGACACCGACGAGCAGTTTCGGCGACTGTTATAAGCGGTGGAGGTTGTCTCGTTTATCCTACGACGATGGTAGAATTAATAGTACTCTAACGAACCAACAACGACTTGAAGGGTTTTTGATAGCATCGAACAAATATAAGGCAGAGAAGCAACTGTAGTCTCACGATCTAACAACGACTTGATGGATTGTCGATGGCACCGAACCAGTGGCAAAGCTTGAGATTTCCGACGGGGGGTCGAAAACGTATACACCAAAAAATTTCTATAAAGCCGGGGGTCGAAAACGTATATACCCAAAAAAATTTATACGAAAACTACATATTCTCCACTACTGAGCGAAAAGTTCGGTGGGTCGGCCGCCCCCTCCCCCAACTATCCTACGCCCCTGCACCGAACGAATATACAACGGTGAGACATATCTTGTGAATACTCTAGCCGATTATTATCATTAGTAGTAATATGATTCATCGATGATTAATGTTCCTAAATGTTCCAAAGATGGTCGATGTCCGTTATAAGAACTGATTAGCTTGGTCAATAACTACCCGGTTATGATGAAGAATAGCGAAGGTTCTGATCGGTATTTGCATGGGAAAGAAGAAAGACATTTAGTTTCATTCATGTTTTCAAATAAACCCTTAGGGTATTGGATACTATACAAATTAACTCTAAGTTATATATTCAGATTCAAGATACTATACAAATTAATTCTAAAGTTATATAATCAGATACAATTTACTTTATTTTTGTTATAATTATAATTATTATTAGTTGTATTTACATCTTGCTTGAAAAAAAAATTGGATTATAACGAAAATGAAAAAAATGAGGCGGGTTACGAATACAGATAATTGACGGATGTCACAATCCAGAATCGGCGCCTAAAAACATCGTCACCGTCAGTCAATCGATGTAGGATCGAAGTAGTCTTTCAATAAACGTTCATGTGCGGCAGCTACACGGTCACGCACAACATATCCCCTCCTCAAGATGGGGCGTGAAGGAGAATGGTTAACATGTTGCATGGCTTGAATTGCGAGGGCAGACACACTCGTAACCGCTTTCTTCTCCTCCGCGGTTTCGTCGTACGAAAAATATCTTTGGTAAAGTTCGATGAACGAGTCTTCCGATGAAGACATTGTATAAGAGAACTTTATTTGAGATTGTAGGATGGATTTTGTGTGTGGTATTTAAGAAGAAGTATATGTAAATATATATAGATTTTCAAATTTTTTATTACTTATAACTGTTCAACGGTCAAGTTTTTTGAAAACAACACTTTTTTCCTGTTATAATTTTCGTTGGAAGACAAGGAGAGAGGAGCATAGCACCCTTAGGGGCGGTGTAGCATGGTGCCATGGGACGTTTTCAGGTGGGGGGGCGCTACATACAACCCCACTACGGATGGACTAAGAAACAACCAAGCCAAGCCTAGGTGTCACGCCATCTCACTGCCTAGTTATCAGCCCTTCCGTAGTGGAGCGCGGTAAATGGGGTTATGTTACCCATAACACTCGATGGCGCCGGGAACATCGCTTTCCTCGGCGCTATGGATTGTTGAAATCGGTCCCCGGATGAGCATAACGACGCTACACATTGTGGTTTTTTTTTCTCTCTCTTTCACAGACACACACACATATATATATATATGTTTATATAGGATCCGGTTTAAGAGAAAACAAAGTCGAGTTGCGAGAACCGTAACAACTCTTGTAAACCAAAACAATGTTGACACATGGTAAATGCATTTCTTTTTGCAAGGGGGCATTTTTGTAATTGCACCTCCCCCACTCCCAATAATAATCAAATCCTCTTCTCTCTCACACACATCTTTATCGATCTATTATACTCAAATTTACACACACAAAACACTTCTTCTCTAAACCATCAAAACGCAGAGAGAGGATCGGCCGACCTTCTCATTTTCCGGCGACCGGACTTAGATTGAGAATGTTCACCAGAGTTTAGAAACTGATGCCATGTTCATTCCATGTTCGTTTAGAACATTCACCAGAGTTTAGTAACCTGACGGATCCAACAACGCAAATCCATGTTTGTTCCATGGCCGGTGACTGGAGTTTAGAAACCGACGGCTTGGCCGATGTCGTTTTTACGACGACGCTATTCCCTAGCCGACGAAACCCTTGTTTATGTTCAGATCTAATCTCCCCTAAACCAAACCAGATCTGATGAAGAACCCCCAAACTAGATCTGGAGATCGGGAACAACTTCGGACCTCCTTGCACCAACTTTGGCCGCCACCACATCACTCCGGCCACCTCCTCTAACGAAGACCCCTGTCTCCGGCGAAACCGAGTTCTAGCAACTTGTTAATAGAGGGGTTTTGGCGAGATCCCGACGACCCGAACTACACATATATAGTTCCCTCGGGAACAAGTTCGGACCTCCTTGCACCAACTTCGGTTCCAGCGATAGAGATGAAACAGGGTCTGAAGACCCAAACGACAGAGATGAAACAGGGTTCCAGCGGTTCCGGTGAGATGATGATGATTAGGGTTCCGGTGGCTGTGATACAGAACCCGAAATGGAGGAGTGGGGGAGTGGAAGACGGAGAGTGGCGGCTTTGGTACAGTCCCCATGATAGCATGTATTTTTTTTATTGCACATTGCGATGTGTATTGGATCGTTATTACTGGTACGTTGAAATCTCATTTTGTTCTTGTTCTATGGTGCACCATGTTCTTGATGATGATAATATTAGATTAAATTACAAAATATAGGTCAAAAATAAATATTTATCATTAGGCCGTGAATTGTTGACTAATTTTTCAACATAATTGAATTAATTGTGTTTCAGGGCTGGGGTGTTTCAATGTCTATTTTGCAAATTAATTGTATTTCACTTCCGGGAAACTATTGGAATATCTATTAATTTAATCGGGTTGGTGTTTTATCTCTTGGTTCTTTGATGGCTTTTTTTTTGGCAGTGTGGACAAAAAAACATCATAGCCTTTTGTAATGGGTAATGGGTTTGGATGATTTTTTTTTCATAAATAATCATGAGTCATTTGATGTTTTTCGTAGGTTGTGGTGTTAGGGGGCGGTGGAACTACTGTGGAACACAATGGTTGCGGGTGTTTGGATATCCAATGACCCGTGATAAACACCCAATCTTTTAGTGTGGCGACGGATCTGGGTTTTGTGTTTCAGATTTGGGTTCAATGTTACAGATCTTGATAACGAGTGGTGGTTCAAATCTTGTTGACGACTGGAAGGTATTGAATCTTCTTATTTTATTTTTTAGTATTGTGACGGTTTTGACTTTTTGTTGGCACTTTGAGTTTTATTTTTCAGAGATTATTGGTTTATATTTTGAAATATAGGTATTAGGAGTGTTTATGGTCCGGTTTCAAACTGTGAAACCGTCTAAACCGGTCATCGGTTTCACGGTTTTGTTTATGCTCAGTGTTCTTTTTTTTACTTTCGGTCGGTCAGTTCAAATGTTTTAAATCATAACGAACGGTCGAATGTAAAAAAAGATTTATGGTCGGTTTCAGAAGTTTTAAATCGTAACGAACGGTAGGTTTCAGATGTTTTCAAAGGTTGTTTTTACTTTCAGTGTTCTTTTTTTACATACGTTTTAAAATCGTTTTTACGTACGTTGCAGCGGTTGAGAATGGTGGACTAGCTGACAAGATGAGTCACATATCAACCGGTGGTGGTGCTAGATTTACGGTCGGTTTCAAATGTTTTAAATCGTAACGAATGGTAGGTTTCAAATGTTTTCAAAGGTTGTTTTTACGGTCAGTGTTCTTTTTTTACATACGTTTTAAAATCGTTTTTTACGTACGTTGCAACGGTTGAGAATGGTGGACTAGCTGACAAGATGAGTCACATATCAACCGGTGGTGGTGCTAGTTTGGAGGAATAAGAAACTGGGACACTTCAATTGGTAATTTTCGGTTCAAATCTCATTTTTTTTGTAATAAACACACTTGTGGATATTTTTTTACATCGCACGTAAAAAAAGTTTACAACCGGGGGTGTAAAAAAGTTTACAACTGGGCGTAAAAAATTTTAAACTGTTTTTTAACAGGGGCGTAAAAGTAGCCTATAACTAGTTTTCAACGCTGTTTGTAAATAATTTGCAAAATTTACGCCATGCGCAAAATTTTCGCAGTCGACGCCTACTTAAACAGGTACGCTTTACGTATTCTTTTTGCAAAACCTACATACATACGCCTAGTTAAACAATCGTGGCTTAAAAAGTTTACAACGGGGACGTAAAAAAAGTTTAATTTTTTTAATACGTGCGTAAAAAATTTACTAGGGGGTGTAAAAATCTTTGTTGCAAACCTTTTACGCCACCCGTAAAAACTTTGTTGCAAACCTTTTACGCCACCTGTAAAAATTTAACAACAGGGGTGTAAAAAGTTTAATCCGTAAAAAGTTCACGCGCGACACCGTGCGCAAAAACTTGTTGCAAACCACATGTAAATTCCGGATTGTTACGCTTTGTGAATGTTTTTTACACCCGTAAAAAAAATCTGGATTTTTACACTTGTAAATGTTTGTTTTCGTCCTTGCAAAAAAAATCTGTATTTTTACACAACACCGTGCGTCAAATTATTTTTTAGATGGTTCATATACGAAAAAACTGTGACGAAAAGCTAAATAAACCTGTAAAAAACTTTTTTAAAACTTTACTTAAAAACTTTACGCTACCCATAAAAACAATACACATAAAAAACTATGTATGAAAAGTTAATTTTTTTTTTAAACTTTACTTAAAAATTTTATGCTACCTGTAAAAACTATACACGAAAAAACTATATGTGAAAAGTTTACAACCGCGGTGTAAAAAAAGGTTTAATTTTTTCTTAACAGGGGCGTAAAAAATTTACAACCGTGGTGCGTAAAAAAAGTTTACAACCCGCGCCTTAAAAAAAGTTTACAACCGTGGTGTAAAAAAGGTTTAACTTTTTTTTTTAACATCGGTGTAAAATTTTTTTGCAACCGGGGTGTAATTTTTTTTTAATAGTTTGCGATTTTTACAACTTTTGTGTTGGATCCGTGCAGATCTTAGACGATGGAGGTGCAAACTATCATTTACAAGAAAACGAAAAACGACGACTTCACTTTATTTATTTTAGTTTATTTCACAATTTATTTTTAATTTATTTTTTGTGATTTAATGACAATGTTATTTGTAATTTATTTACTGGACATAGTTGATGAGTGAACTAGGTGACTTTTTCAGTCGGTGGCACCGGTGGTCTTCATTTCATCCTGATGGTGCCGGTGTTGCCGTTTTGTTATATCATCGGTAATCGCCATTCTTTAGTTTTTATTATTTGAAACTGTGTCGGCCGGGGAAGTGAATGAGGTGACTTTTTCACCGATGCCTCTTAAAAAATGTCGGACAACTCACTTTGATGAGTTTGGCGACCTTAGGCATCTCCGGGTTCAAGCATTTTGATTATTGTTTGTTCTTTTGGCAGTGATAGGTGAAAAAAAATTTCCGACAATTGATGAGGATGGCGAGGCAAGGATGGTGGAGGGTAGGTTTTGACCTGCAACCAACTTGCAGCCATGATTTTTGGAAAGTTTTGAGCCAAACCTTTGTTTTTCAAGACCAACAGATGGTTTTGATTTTTGTTGGTTTTATATTTTCAGTCGATGATGATAAGTATCAACTTATCTAAGACATCTATGAGTCGTGCTAGTTTGGAGGAATAAGAAACGGGGGCATTTCAATTGGTAATTTTCGATTCAAATCTCATTTTTTTTAATAAACACACTTGTGAATATTTTTTACATCGCACGTAAAAAAGTTTACAATCGGGGGCAATAAAAAAAGTTTACAACTTGGTGTAAAAAAGTTCAAATTGTTTTTTAACAGGGGCGTAAAAGTAGCCCATAACTAGTTTTTCAATGGTGTATGTAAATAATTTGCAAAATTTACACCATGCGCAAAATTTTCGCGGTCGACGCTTACTTAAACAGGTGACGCTTTACGTAAAATTTTTGCAAAACATACATACGCCTAGTTAAACAATCGTGGCTTAAAAAAAACTTACAATCGGGGACGTAAAAAAGGTTTAATTTTTTTGACACGTGCGTAAAAATTTTTACAACGGGGTGCTAAAAAGTTTGTTGCAAACCTTTTACGCCACCCGTAAAAACTTTGTTGCAAACCTTTTACGCCACCGGTAAAAAATTAACGGGGGTGTAAAAAGTTTACATCCGTAAAAAGTTCACACGCAACACCGTACGCAAAAACTTGTTTCAAACCACATGTAAATTCGGGATTGTTACGCTTGTGAATGTTTTTTACACCCGTAAAAAAATTCTGGATTTTTACACTTGTAAATGGTTTTTACGTCCTTGCAAAAAAATCTGTATTTTTACACATGTGAATGTTTTTTTTTACACGACACCGTGCGTAAAATTTTTTTAGATGGTTCACATACGAAAAAACAGTGATGAAAAGTTAAAAAAAACTGTAAAAAAGTTTTTTCGTAAAGAGGTTTTCGTAAAAAAAGTATTTTGTAAAAACGGCGTAAAAAACACCGCGTAAAAACGGAGCGTAAAAAACAGCGCGTAAAAAGGGGGCGTAAATTTTTTCGTAAAAAAAGTCTTTTGTTACATAAGGTTTTTTTACGTCCCATTATCACAAAAAACCGGCTTGTAAAAAACGAGGCCTAAAAACGGGTCGTAAAAAATGGGGGGCGAAAAAAAGATGTTTTGCCGTGAAGTTTTTTTTTTTATATATTTTGTAAAAAAGTTTTGGTAAAGCCGTAAAAAAACGGGGCTAAATGGGTTGTAAAAAAGGGGGGTAAAAACGGCTCGTAAAAACGGGGCATAAATTGCTGAAAATGGGTTGTAAAAAAATCGGTGTGTAAAAGAAACGCGCGTAGAACCGGGTGTAAAAAAACGCGCGTAAAAATGTCGCGTAAAAACGACACGCAAAAAGGGGGGGGGGGGTGTAAAAAACGGCACATAAAACCGGACGTAAAAAAACGCGCGTAAAACCGGGAGTAAAAACGGCGTGTAAAACCGGGCGTAAGAACGGCGCGTATAACCGGGCGCGCGTAAAATCGGGCGTAAAATCGGGCGTAAAAACGGCGCGTAAAAATGGGTCGTAAAAAACGGTGCGTAAAACGGGGGTGTAAAAAAACGGCGCATAAAACCGGGCGTAAAAAAACGCGCGTAAAATCGGACGTAAAAACGGAGCGTAAAATAACGACACGTAAATAGGGGGGGGGGGTAAAAAATGGCGTATAAAACCGGGCGTAAAAAACGCGCGTAAAACCGAGAGTAAAAACGGCGCGTAAAACTGGGCGTAAAAACGACGCGTAAAATCAGGCGTAAGAACGGCGCGTAAAATCGGGCGTAAAAACGGCGCGTAAAAATGGGTCGTAAAAACCGGGGCGTAAAAACGGCTCTTAAAAAACCAGCTTGTAAAAACGTTTTTTATAAAGATCCTGACAAAAAATGTTTTTTTTTTGTGAAAATAATCAGATTTTAAAATGTTTTTTAATTAGTAAATCTGATTTTAATAAAAATAATTAATTTAATAAGACAAAAAATAATAAAAAAATTTATATAATAAGACAAAACAAGCAAATTTACTAAACTGCTCTTTTGGTATTAAAATATTAAAAACATAATAAGAGAAAAAGAATATAATATTGTTTTTATAACTTTTAATCTCATCCATCCATTTCCAAGATCTAATGGTTAGAAAGTGGTTCTTACGGTTCTCACAACTGGAGGTGGTTCTCATTTTACCCATCCCATATATATATATATATATATATATATATATATATATAAATGAGGGTTATTACATAATTAACCACTTATATAACCTCATTTCTTACGCATTTGTCACGGGTCGTCAAGGGTGGAGCCATGGTGTTACTGTTACGAGCCGTAGCACGGGCTACGGCTCAACCATTTTACAACCATTCGTAGTGTTTTTTTTTTCGGTTTTATATAAAGTATACCCCTAAAAAATACGAGGTTACCCCTAACCAAAAAATAAGATACTTGATATTACTAAAATCCTATTTTTTTATGAGCCCAAGCATTTTACAACCCGAAAACTTATAGAGTAATTAAGTCCGAATGATAAATAAGCACAAATTAACAATAATAGAATTGAAAGAAGGCCTTAAATATGATTGATAAAGTTAGCACAAGACCCAAAACAATATTATAGTTGAATAAGTGATCTTGCTCGTCTTATGTCTTATGGTGGAAACCAGAACACATAGTTCCTGTCCTTTGTTTTATAGGGTAGTGAAGCTAGCTTCGGTTTTATCGGTTGGTTTGCAACCGTTGCAAAATGTTTTTTTTTTTTTCTAAATTGAAGCTTGTTATATTTGAACCCGATATATTTGAACATCATGCTATGATTCATGCGGTCGAATAAGAAACTTTTGATAAAGTAAAAGACGACGATGTGATGGAACGATTTCAAACTATGAAAAAAAGGAGAGGGTAAATCTATTAGATATTTGTTTTACTTTATTTGTTATCATTTTTTATTATTGTATGATTGCACGGTAATTTTTTTTTTTCGGGATACCCCTAAATGAATGGGCGACCTCCGCCTCTACGGGTCGTATAACCCCACATCTACATAACCCCCACCTAACATGGCCTCATTAGTATTTAACCAACTCATCGTCTAGCATGTCTGCTGATGTGAGTGAGGTGGGTATGAATCTTAGATATATTTTAAGTACTTTTCACTCATTTATTCAAGCTTTAAATTTATAAAAACACGATATACCACTATCACTCTCTACTTCACACTAGGGCAAGTGCACCCGTTGTTAGCATAGTGTCGTGATGGTAAAATACCGAGGTCGTCCAAGGACACAAGAGCTTTTAATACCAGAATATCGTCGACGTCTAATCTAATCATTTTTTTAGGAAAGATTTTTTATAAGTAAAGATAGAGTAATAACTAAAATAAAAGAAAATACAAATAGACAAGATAAAATCACTTGCCCCCGACTCATTATTTACGTATCTTTTGATGATTTCCATGCTTTGGTTTTTTAAGAGATTATTTTAGTTATAATGGCATGCCCTTATTTTGGAGGACACAGTACCCTCGGCCATATTGGTCTTAGTCATGCAGGGATAAAGTCCCGCAAGGCCGGAATATTGAAAGATAATTAAGTAAGTCATTAATGCAAAGTGTGGCATGTCCCTCTTTTGGAGGCAATGCTACCCTCGACCATATTGGTATGAGTCAGCAGGGATACAATCCCGCAAGGCCGGTTTAAAGTTTTAATAGTAGTTTATTTATAAGGGATTCAAGCCGTTCTTACTTCCCCCGATTTGATGCTATTTGCCTAAAGGAAGTCCTAATAAGCTTGAACCAAGTCCTCGCAGGATCTATACACTGAACGAGGCAAGAGTTTTACCCAAACCACCCTTCTAACCCCCTTCCAGGCAGTTAATGCGCTTTATATAGACCGTAAAGACACGACTGAGTGAATCAACAAAACATGAAGGATGATAGAATAAAACACACTTTCAATATAAAAAACTAGTTATTAAAGTCATTAATACATACCCAACTAAAAAGTTAAACAAAACTAGGAAATCAAAAGTAATACATAAATAACTTGTCTTCACCAAGTGATGCAAGAGATTAGCCAAGCATGACCTTTGTTTGACAAAAAACTCTTACAATCAATCTTGGATCCCGAGACTACTACACACATTCTAGAATGGATGATGGATGAATATGGTGGATGATGGTGGTGTTGTGGTGGTGGAGTGGTGGCAGGTGTGAGAGAAGTGGTTTGCCATGGGATGAGTTGGAATGAAACCAAGCACCCCTATTTATAGCTGGAAATAGTGGACTCACACGGCCCCGTGTGTTCCTTCTTCTATGTCTTCATTTAGTTATGTTGTCAGATCTGCCTGCTAAACGGCCCCGTGCGTCAACGGCACGGCCCCTTGGCTAATGTACTTGTTGTACGAACCCGTATACGCGAATTTGGAAGTTGACCACGGCCCGTGTCTGCTGGACACGTGATGTACACAAAATGCAACATATAAATTAACTTCAACTGAGGCATAAAATAACCCTTTTTGGTACTAAAGTTGGAAGAAAGCACGTTTCTTTGTTCCTTTTGTATTTTCAGGATAAAAAGAGCTCAAACGGACCAAAGAAGCAAATAAGCAGCTAAAACCAACATAAATACAGAAAGAAGGAATAGCAAGCCATGCCCGACCCCTCAGCAGCACCCTAAAAGACAAAAACCAGATCACAGAAGACGAGCACGGGTCGTGCCCACCAGGCACGGGGCATGGTCAGGCCTTGCACTACAAGACAAAACATTCAGAAGCTTCCACGCCCACCACGGTCCGTGTCCAGAGTCACACGGGCCGTGGTCAACTATAAGATTTGCAGAATCTGGATAGTACAGCGAACAATTGACCACGGGCCGTGCCCAGAGGCCACGGGTCGTGTGGGGCCCTCTGCTGACAAATGCAATTAATGAAGAAAGATAAGGATGTTGGCCAGGGGCCGTGTCCGCTGGACACTAGGTCGTGGCCGGGCTTCTGTTCAGGCTATAAATAGGGGTGCTTGGTTACCCACAAAGGCATCCCGTGGCAAACCACTTCTCTCTCACTTTGCCACCACTCCACTACCACTACAACACCAACACCCACCACCATCATCCATCTTCCATCTTTAGAGTGTGTAGTAGTCTCGAGATCCAAGATAAATTGTAAGGGTTCTTGTCAAACAAACGCCATGCTTGGCTAAATTCCTTACATCACTTGGTGAAGACTAATCTTTTATGTATTACTTTTAGTTTTTAATCTTTCGGCACTTTTTATTTGGGTTTGTATTAATGACTTTAATAACTAGTTTCTTATGTTGAAAGTGAATTTTCTTAACCATTTCTTCATGATGTCATTGATTTGCTCATTCGTGTCTTTACGGTCTATATAAAGCGCGTTAACTACTTGGAAGGGGGTTAGAAGGGTGGTTTGGTAAAATTCTTGTCTCGTTCAGTGTATAAATCCTGCGAGGACTTGGTTCAAGCCTATTAGGGCCTCATTCAATGCTCAACAGGTATTGGATGGCGGGGGCGCGAATGACTTGAACCCCTTATATGTAAACTACTATTAATATTTTAAACCGTCTACTTGGGTTTGTATCCCTGCTGACTCAAACCACTTAGCCGAGGGTAACGTCACCTTCAAAAGAGGGGCCTACCACTTTTTGCATTAATAACTTACTTAATTATCTTCCAATATTCCGACCTTTTGGGATTGTATCCCTACTGACTCAAACCACTGGGTTGAGGGTAACGTCACCTTCAAAAGAGGGGCCTACTACTATAACTAAGATAATCTCTTAAAAAGTCCGAAAGTGCGAAAACTATCAAAGGATACATAAAGGAGAAGTTAGAACCAAGTGATTCTATCTTGTCTATTTGTATTTCATTTTATTTTCCTTAACTTTTTATTTATCTTTATGTTTTTAAAACTTTTATAAAAAATTTAGATTGATTAGACGTTGACGATAAACCGGTATTAAAAGCTCTTGTGTCCTTGGACGATCTTGATATCTTACCAACGCTATACTACGCTCACGATGGGTGCATTTGCGCAAGTGTGTATTTAGTGTTAGTAGAATATCGTGTTTATAAATTTAAAACTTGACTATGCGTAAAATAGACTAAAAATAACAATAAAAATATAGTACGCTTAGGACACACCAACACGACCCCGTGCCTTTTATCTTCTTTGTTTGTCTACTTCTGATCTGGAATCTTGAAGGGGCACGACCCCATGCCAACTAGGCACGGCCCCGTGCCAGTCTTCTGATTTGTTGTTTTTGATCTTAAGGTGAAGCTCGGATGGCTGGTATAGTGTGGTATCTTCCCTTCTTCTATACTTATGTTGGATTTTGCCGTTAATTTGTTTCTTTTGTACAATTAAGTTCTTTTAAACCTGAAAATCAAAAGTATACAAAAAACACACTTTTCCCAACATTAGTATTAAAAATGGTTGATTTTCCACCGTATTTGATACATTTTAATATTGCATTTGACGCATATCATTTACCACCTAATTAGTTTGCCTAGTCATGAAGGTGATCTGCTATCTCAGATAGCACGCTGGATCACCATTTTCCTTCATACAACTTCCATACACACCATAAGCAATTATATTTTGGCTTACCACCTAAAAGAAAAAAAAGACTCGAAAATTAGAGCTAATAGCAAGAATTATGAATTTTAACAAAAGTAATGATTTTTATCAAAACTAACCAAATTGAGCATATAGAATTTTCAAAAATAGATGTACCAAAAAATACAAATTAAGGACATAATGTGATTTAATTATACCTAAGAGTAGTGGCATCACTACGTAAGATACTCTAACTCTCTCCAATCATCCACTACCACATACTTACTTCATCCTCTACCCTAAAATACCTAATTTGATGGAACTACTACGTTAAAAGTTTTTTTATATAAATAAATTCAATATTTATATTTAAAGAAACATTTTAAATATATATAAATTAAACATTGGACAAAGCTTTCCAGATAAATTAAAGGCAGGTTGGATTTTAATAATCCGAACCTGCTTTTTTTTGCTGATAATAATCCAACTCAATTAATTACCCATAATACCGAACTCTTTCATTTTGTTTGTAAAATAGTCTACCGTTAAAATAAAGTTTTTTTCCAAATAAAATAAAGGCAGGTTGGATTTAAGTTTTTTTTTTCAAATTACAAACCGATGTTTTCGGGCTTTTAATCAGAAAGAGATTACGAGTCGATTGATGTAAAACTTACCTTGAAACAGTGCTCTAAACGACTTAATTTTTGTTAATTAGAAGCTCAAACGCCTGAATTGAAGCACCGTTTTCGTCGTTTAGAGTACTATTTATAGGTAAGGTTTACATCAATAGACTCGTATCCTCGTTCTGATCAAAAGCCGGAAAACATCGGTTTTTAATTTGGAAAAAAATTTAACTCCGTTATGTTTTTTAACGGCAGAGTATTTTACAAATAAAATTGGAAGAGTTCGAATTATTGTGGGTAATTAACTGAGTTGGGATTATTATTGGCCAAAAAGAGGCGGTTCGGATTATTAAAATCCAATTTGCCTAAAATAAAAGATACATAAAGTTCAACTAAAAACATAAAAAATATGTTTAGGGAAATAAAAAGAATAGAACAAACTATGACCAATCTTCCCCGGTTTCCCAATAATATTCCCAACCATAGTTAGCAGCTAATTCACGTATTCCTTGTAGAATTACTTGCAACATTTTACCACAGACATCATCGCATGGTTTCGTAAACGTGAACTAGTCGTGGTTAGGGTTGTGCAACGGTTCAGAACCGGACTGAACCAGAACTGTTAAATGCTAAATATAAGAACCAGAACTGAACCGTATTTTAATGTTTTCGGTTCGGCTCAAAACCGGGTTAAACGGTTCTCGTCAAACCAGTTATCAATTAAATCCTAAAATTAACAATTAAATAAAAAAATTAATACAATCAAACCTTTTAAAACATATACTTAAGATTTGAAACATCAAAAGTTCAAGTCATTCAAAGTAAAAGTAGCAACAATAAAGGGTTTCAAACCATAAAACCAAAGTATACAACGTAAAAAACGAAAGTCAACTAAATATACTTTTAGTTAACCATCACAAAACTTCATTCAAACATTATGTAAAAGCTATTTCTATATTATTTAATCCTAAAACATATTTTTTAAATATAATATTTAAAGTTTAAATAAATCAACAGGGATTTGAATTATACATTTAATGTTTAAACTCAAACCGGTTCTAGCATTTCTTTAAACAGACCCGTCGGTTATAACCGGAACCAAACCGGGAACCATTTTCTCCTAAATTTAAGAACCGGACCCAAAATACAATAATACGGTTCGAATCTTACGGTTCAGGTTCGGTTCCCCGGTTCTGATGGTTCAGAACCATAAATTGCTCAACCCTAGTCGTGGTCAAACTGTCATCCGTCTAATTAACTATATTTGTATTTTTGTTTGGTAATAAATTTGTATAAAATCTAAAATGTATTTAGCACTTCTAACATGTAATTCTTACGGGGTAGAGTTAAGGCTGTCTGCATCTTACCCTCATGAGACCCTACCTTAGCCGGGAGTCTCACTAGAAGCGGCTTCTCTATTCCTACAAAGTAGAGGTTGTAACATTTGTCAAAAACGGGTTTCCAAACCCGCTTCGTTTGTAATCGAATATCAAGTTATAAAAGTTTCGTTGCGTATTTATGTTGATTTTAATTTTGAACGATGCATAATTAATAAACAAACTAGAATATAAAAGCTATAATTGATAAAAAGTAAAAATAAAATAAATAAAATGAAAAACAGGCTGCCGGGACCCGAACTCGGGTCAGCCGGAAAGGCTCAACGACTTAACACGCACACTTATAACCACTTCGCCACTTGATGTTTTCTGTTAGTTCTAGGAATCAATTAAATCTTATGTTCAACCATGAATCAACCGGTTTACGCGAACTGTAACCGTAATTGGTTTCCAAACGTCCAAAAAACGTCTCGCGGTTTTCTGACAATAACCGATACACCGACACCTTTAATCAATTTAGTCTTGAATGGAGTTGAATTCATGAGTTGATCGATTTTAATCACCGAAAATCTGCACTACCTGAATTACTCCAACCATAGCCCCTCTCGCGACTCGAACTCATCCGCAGAACCTTCAAATTCACTTTCGCTCTACTTTCAGTTCGTCGGAAAAGCTTTTTGAACTCGTTGGACTTTCGCCGGAAAACCGTGTCTTCCATCAAATCAGTAAGTCTCTCAATTATTTCATCGTCTATCAGTTGTTAAGCTTTTGCTAACTCAAACCCTTCAATCAGAATCAGTTTCAGACGACGATATCGGATAAGTAACTCTCGCCGGAAAACTTCTGAAAGTTCCAATTCTCGCTGTGAAACGGTATAGCCTTTTAAACCTTCTGGTAATTCTTGTTCAGTGCTTCAATTCCGCATCTAGCTAATCAAAATTGTTAATCTGTCCGCTCAGACGAAATCCGTAAAAACAGAGCCGACGACTTCGCCATTCTGAGATAGATCGTTTCTCCGGTATGTTTACTTCCAAAATCTTCTCTGCCATTTCATTTTAGTCAATTGAATGTTTGTCAATCGAATTAAACAAGAAACAGTAGAGTAATCGTAGTCTGTGATTTTGTAACGAAGAAGACGAAGTTAGGTTGTTTATAAGTTTTATATAAATTGGATATTATCTCGGGGTGTGACAGATTGGTATCAGAGCCATGACTATAGGGATATAGGATAGGTTATTAGACCCTTAGAGCCTATACTATAGTTAATTAGAAATTTTTAAGATTTTGTGTGTTACATGCAAAATTCATGATGTTTATATGTTTTATGTTTAGTGTTACATTCAATGTTATGCAAACATGTTCAAAAATACATATTATTATATAATGCCTATCATGAATCATATTCTCATAACATATCATATCCATGCGAGCACACACCACATCATTTTCATGATTGTTTTTGCAATGATTTTTGTATTTTCAAATCACATCAAAGTGAGTTCTCATGACGGGCATGTGGTAACTGGAAGGGTACAAGTACCGGTAGTCGGAACATCCTGTCTAGGCTGGCATTCGTATAAATCCAAACTAAAGGACCAGTTTGCCTACCCGGGGACTAACAATGAGAGTACGAAGTACCTATTAGGCCAAAGCATGCTATACCAAACGTCGTGTGAGCTAACCCCACTTTGAGTTGTCTTTGTGTCTACACCTAGACACATTCCGACCATACATCTCGTAAACATATTTCGTGGTTTTCATTCGGGTAATGCGAGTGTTAAACCGCCAATACTAATGTGAATCCTACCAAGCCAATAGTCATGGGGGCCCACATGACTATACAGGTGAAGGTATGGGGGACATTTGAGGCCCAACATGAGCAAACCCAAGACATCCTATGGATGTAGTTGCATTGTTGATATTTATGTTATTTTCATTTTCTTTAAGACACATGACACCTAAAAAGACTCCATGAACTCACAATCTTCTTATATATGTTCCTGTAGATGTCGGCTAGGCAACAACGAGGGGGTAGAAAATCAGGAAGGTCACATGAACACTTGGCCACTCAAATCGCAAAACAAATGGCCGCGGTACTTCCTGACATTGTGGTTCAAGTACAACAAGCTCTCGCCACAAATCCCACCAATCCTCCCCAGCAAGAAGACCAGAACATCGGCAACCCTCCTACCAACAAGTGCTCATATAAACATTTCAAGTCTTGCGATCCTCCGAAATTTGAAGGGACCGAAGGTGTCACTGCTCTCCTCCACTGGTTTGAGGAAATGGAAAACACCTTCCTCAACTGCGATTGTCCCGATGATCGCAAGGTACGATACGCAACCGGGAGGCTATTTGGGGTAGCTCTTACCTGGTGGAATACTGAAAAGGGTAAGAGAGGAATCGAAGATGCAATGGCCTTAACGTGGGAGGAGTTAAGGGAAATCATGACGAGACGATTCTGTCCTAGAAGTGAGATTAAAAAGTTAGAGGACGAATTTCATTCATTGAAGCAAAAGGAGGGAGATCATACTTCCTACAACAAGAGGTTTTTAGAGTTGAACCAGATGGTCCCTAACTTGTTCACCCCAGTTTACCGTTTAGTCGAGCATTATATTCGAGGTCTTCCCTCGAAAATTCAAGATTCAGTTCTCAGCACTTCGCCAGCAACACTTGAAGCTGCTATGGAACTAGCTACTGAACTGACCGAGAATCGAATTCGCAACGGTAAATTTAAAGAGGAGAAAAAGAAAGCCCCGTTGAGGGCCAAACTTCAAACCATTTCACCTCCTCCTCTAAGTTTGCTAACAAGAGGAAACGTAACACCAGAAACTTTGCTGTCACACAAACCAATTACCCTATCCCTGCTGCACCCATTACCCAAGTTGCCCCCTCACCTGCACCATATAAAATGCCATACTCTGGCCCATTACCAAAATGCAACCGTTGCCAATACCATCACCTTCCTGATCATCCCTGCTAACATTGCACCGGCTGTGGTCGCGCAGGTCACACTGTTCAAACCTGTCGCATACCTCAGCGAACGAACCGCCACCAGCCCTCAACTCAAACCCACCATCAAATAATGGGTCAAGCCCAACAACCCCTACTACTACCACCTACCGAACATTTAGCCCAATCATACTACCAACCCAACTATCCCATGGTGCAACCTATGCGGGCTTGCTACAATTGTGGAGACCAAAATCACTTTAGAAACACTTGTCCACGTTTGGTGAACATTATACATCCTCAAGCCCAAGCAAATCCGGTGAATCAAGCTAACCAAGCTCCTCCATCTGCAAGAGGAAGAGCTTTCAACATCAACGCTAACCAGGCTAGAGCTGACAACAATGTGGTTAACGATACGTTTCTTATCAATGGTAGTTATGCATCTATGTTGTTTGATACTGGCGCGGATAAAAGTTTTGTGTCCTTAGAGTTTGAACCCATCCTAAACCAAATTCGTGATAAGCTCATGGAATCCATAACAGTAGAAGTTGCTGACGGGAAACCGATCTCATTAAACTCTATTATACGAAATTGTACTCTCACCTTAAACGATCACGACTTTCCAGTTGACCTCATTCCTATGAAGTTGGGAAGCTTTGACATTATAATTGGTATGGACTGGCTCAGCCAACATCAAACTGAAGTTGTATGCCGCGAAAAGTTTATACGCATTCCTCTTTCAAACGGTCAGACTCTACGAATCTTTGGAGAAACCTCATCGAAAGGGCTCATATTAATGTCCTGTCTACAAGCTCGAAAATATCTCCGCAAGAATTATGTCGCATTTTTAACCCATGTCGTAAAAAAGGGAACCATGGAGAAGAAACTTGAAGACATCCCAGTAGTAAAAGATTTTCTGCAAGTTTTTCCTGACGATATTTCAGGACTTCCTCCCTTGAGAGAAGTCGAATTCCGTATTGATCTTATACCTGGTGCTACACCAGTTGCAAAGTCTCCTTATAGGTTAGCCCCCTCTGAAATGCAAGAGCTAGCCAGTCAATTGCAAGAGTTGACTGACAAAGGATTCATACGTCCTAGCTCCTCGCCTTGGGGTACACTTGTCCTTTTTGTGAAGAAGAAAGATGGAACGTTTCGCATGTGCATCGACTAAAGAGAACTCAACAAGTTAACGATCAAGAATCGCTATACATTACCTCGCATTGATTATCTTCTTGACCAACTTCAAGGCGCCAGCTGTTTTTCAAAAATCGACCTTCGTTCTGGTTATCATCAACTTAGAGTACATGAAGAAGACGTCCCAAAGACCGCCTTCCGAACTCGTTATGGTCATTATGAATTCATGGTCATGCCATTTGGTTTAACCAACGCTCCAGCTGTCTTCATGGATCTAATGAACAGAGTCTGCAAACCCTATCTCGATCGTTTTGTTATAGTCTTCATCAACGACATCCTCATTTATTCAAAGTCTAAGTCTGATCATGAACGTCGACTCATCCTTACACTCTTAGAGAATGAAAAGCTTTACGCCAAATTCTCCAAATGCGAATTCTGGTTAAAAAAGGTACAATTCCTTGGACATGTTGTTAATGACAAGGGGATACATGTCGACCCCTCAAAGATCAAAGCAGTACAAGAATGGCAAGCGCCACGTACACCAACCGAAGTAAGATCATTCCTTGGTTTGGCTGGTTATTATCGCCGTTTCATTTCAAATTTCTCCCGCATTGCTGTACCACTCACGGCTTTAACTCATAAAGGAAAACCCTTCATATGGGGACCCAAACAAGAAGAAGCCTTCCAAATCCTTAAACAAAAACTCTGTGATGCACCAATTCTCACTCTTCCTGAAGGTTGTGATGACTTCGTGGTTTATTGCGACGCGTCAGGGCAAGGACTAGGCTGTGTTCTAATGCAAAGAGGAAAGGTGATAGCTTATGCTTCTAGACAACTCAAAACTCATGAGAAGAACTACACCACCCACGATCTAGAACTTGGAGCCGTTGTGTTCGCTCTTAAGATATGGAGACATTATCTCTACGGTACTAAGTGTGAAATATACACTGACCACAAGAGTCTTCAACATATCTTCAACCAAAAGGAGTTAAACATGAGGCAACGAAGATGGGTCGAACTTCTAAATGACTACGACTGTGAAATTCGGTATCACCCTGGCAAGGCTAATGTGGTGGCTGATGCACTCAGTCGAAAGGGTTATGCGAACTCCATTCGTCTTCTATGTTCGCAAATCATAACCGACATTAAGGATCAAATTCGAGAAGCCCAACATGTTTCAGTAACGGAAGACGACGTACGGAAGGAGCTGTCTTGTGGAGCTGAACTTAAAATTGAAACTAAATCTGATGGTATTCTGTACTATCTAGATCGCATATGGATTCCTGATCACAAAAACCTTCGTGAATTCTTTATGAATGAGGCACACAAAACACGATACTCTATACACCCAGGAGCCGACAAGATGTATCAAGACCTTCGATACACCTACTGGTGGCCTGGAATGAAAAAGGATATTGCTGTTTTTGTTTCCAAGTGCCTTACATGTTCCAAGGTAAAAGCTGAACATCAAAGACCCTCAGGACTTCTGGTTCAACCTGAAATACCTGTATGGAAGTGGGAAAACATAACCATGGACTTCATTACCGGGTTACCTCGCACTTATGGTGGGTATGACACTATATGGTAATCGTTGATCGTCTTACAAAATCAGCTCACTTTATTCCAATCCGCGAAGATTTCAAGAACGGGAAGCTAGCTCGTATCTACATCAGCGAAATCGTAAGCCGACATGGTGTACTGTGAAGCATTATTTCAGATCGTGACGGTCGTTTCACTTCACGAACATGGCAGGCCGTACAAGCCGCGTTGGGTACACGATTAGACCTCAGTACCGCTTATCATCCTCAAACTGATGGACAATCTGAACGCACCATTCAACTCTTGAAGATATGCTTCGAGCATGTGTCATAGACTTCAAGGGAAATTGGGACGCTCATCTACCATTAGTTGAATTTTCGTACAACAACAGCTATTATTCAAGCATCGGCATGGCACCTTTTGAAGCTTTATATGGTCGTAAGTGCCGATCTCCAGTATGTTGGCACGAAATTGGGGAAGCTCAAATCACCGGTCCGGAATTGATTCAAGAAACCACAGACAAGATCCATCAAATTCGAAACAATCTTCTAGCGGCTCAAAGTCGTCAAAAGAGTTATGCAGATAAACGACGAAAACCTTTGGAGTTTAACATTGGTGATCATGTACTTTTAAAAGTATCACTGTGGAAGGGAGTAGTTCGTTTTGGCCAAAAAGGCAAGGTAGCACCACGCTACGTAGGACCTTTCAAGATACTCGAAAGAGTAGGACCTGTAGCATACAAGCTTGATCTACCAGAAGAACTCAACAGAATTCACCCCACATTCCACGTATCAAACTTAAAGAAGTGCCTCCCGATGAGAACCTCCATATTCCTCTGGAAGATATTCAGATTGATGAATCTATGCATTTCATTGAAAGACCAGTAGAGATCATGGACTTCGGAGAAAAACGTCTAAGACGAAGTCGCATTCCAATTGTTAGGGTACGCTGGGAGTCAAAACGGGGACCTGAGTTTACTTGGGAACGTGAAGACTCAATGCGCGAAAAAATACCCGCATCTTTTTCCTACTACTACTACTACTTAAATTTCGGGACGAAATTCCTAAAAGTAGGGGATACTGTAACATTTGTCAAAAACGGGTTTCCAAACCCGCTTCGTTTGTAATCGAATATCAAGTTATAAAAGTTTCGTTGCGTATTTATGTTGATTTTAATTTTGAACGATGCATAATTAATAAACAAACTAGAATATAAAAGCTATAATTGATAAAAAGTAAAAATAAAATAAATAAAATGAAAAACAGGCTGCCGGGACCCGAACCCGGGTCAGCCGGAAAGGCTCAACGACTTAACACGCACACTTATAACCACTCGGCCACTTGATGTTTTCTGTTAGTTCTAGGAATCAATTAAATCTTATGTTCAACCATGAATCAACCGGTTTACGTCAACTGTAACCGTAATTGGTTTCCAAACATCCAAAACGTTTGAGTGTTCGCGGTTTTCTGACAATAACCGATACACCGACACCTTCAATCAATTTAGTCTTGAATGGCTTGAATTCATGAGTTGATCGGTTTTAATAACCGAAAATCTGCACTACCTGAATTACTCCAACCATTGCCCCTCTCGCGACTCAAATGTCACACCCCGACCCGCAGCGGATAAGAGTCGGGGCATAATTGGGTTATCACCAAAGCTCATGACATTTACTAATATGTTTCATATTTATTAAAGTCAAAGTTACATTCCAAATAATCCAAACATGTCCATACAATACAAAGAAATAACCAAACAAAATAATTCCAAACTCTAAATCATTTTATTCTTCTAGTCCAATCCTATGTGTTTCTGGCTGCCGCTGGTTCACCTGTATCATGTGTAAAAAATGGGGTTTTTTGGGTCAACATAAGTTGGCGAGTGAACCTTGTTAGATAAACATTTATTATTGTTTTACTTGTTAGTTTATCAATGAAAAATTGTGCATAATCATAAATGAGCAAATGTAAATAATCAAGCAGTAGCAATAGCAATCACAACTATAACATACCATAACATATGATAGCATACATTAACATACCAACATCAAACGATAAATAACATGAATGAAACTGTGCGATCAAGGCTCAATCAAACGGAGCCGATCGTATTGCATGTACTGAAAATGATAAATGTCTGTGCTATCAAGGCTCAATCAAACGGAGCCGATCGTATATGGGCACGCCAGGTTCACGCTCATAATGTAATGGGGAACATGCTCAACGCACATAATGTAATGGGGAGCGGCGGCCTATGAAATTGCATGTACTGAAATAATAAATTGAATCTAACAATAATCACACAAACAGTTAAAACAAGCTGAATACACAAGTTCATGATATGATGTATGCACAATGATTTAAATATAATATATAGCAAGACACATGATACACCCCAAAACGTGATTAAAACGGGGAATTTGTAAAGATTCACTCATATTGGGTGCGTTTGATTGGAGATGATGAGATGCGCACGAGTTGGGAGAGTTGAACAACGAGAATTACTAACCTAAATAATAACGGAAAAATATAGTAATTGAGTGGATTTTATTAAGGATTTTAATGGAATTTTTTTAGATATATTTTTGTGAGTTTAAGGCTATTTTCTATCTTTAAAAATATTATTTTTAAGTATTTTTAATTGATTTTTAAATTAAATTAAATAAATAAAAATATAAAAAAATTGTTTATTTTTGCGTTGACCGTTGACTTGTTGACCGGTTCGGTCAGTGTGCATGTATGCGCTGGGTGAGACTCGAACCCGAGACCCCCCGTACGCGTGCACGCAGCTCTACCAACTGAGCTACGTGTCTAACCCGAAATAATCTTGTTTTTAATTATATTTATATACTAATTCGATTTATTCAAAATTCATTTGTTTTAAAAAGGTTTTAAATCATCGAACCGGTGCCGTTAACCAGACTCGAACGCGTGACGTGCGAGTTAGTGTTGCACACAGTCCACCGCTGGACTGTGTGTCTAACCTGGTTAATATTTCGGTTTTTATTATACTTAACATCTAACGGAGTTAACCCGGTTCAGTTTTAATCAAAAAGGCATTTTATTACATAGAGGATGCGTGTATCAGGGATCGAACTCGCGTCGCGTATGAAATTTGTTTGCACACAGTCCACCGCTGGACTCTGTGTCTAACCCGTTTAAAATACCAATTTTAATTATACTTATAATGTTATTACAGTTCATCTTCTTCGTTGGATTTTACCGACAGCAGATTACACCATTAAATCTTGTTAATTCGATTGTTAAACATTATACAGACTAATATGAGATAGCAGAGATGATAATTAGAGGTAAACATACAGGTGAACGATTTATTACAGAGTTCCGGTAAAGCGTCGGTCTCTGTTTTAAGAACTTCAACTGAGCAAATCAATTAATCGTTTTGATTAGCTAATCATGAAATTGAAGTGCTAAACAAACGTTAACAGTGTGTTTGAAGGTCCTTACCGTTTCACAGACGAAGATAAAGATTTCCAGAAATTTTCCGGCGAACTGGAATTATCTGATAACAGTGTCTGAATTCGATTTCAATTGAAAGATTTGAGTTAGAAATAGCTTAACAATTGTTAGACTACGACGGTATTGAAGGACTTACCAGTTTGAGGAAAAATACGGTTTTCCGGCGAACTTGCAGAATTTTCCGGCGAGTTGATTTAAGCTTTCTGATGGACTGTAAAGTGTGCGGAAAAGTAATTGAGGGTCTTGCAGAGTATTTTGAGTCGCAGGAGAGGTCTAAGATTGAAGTAATCCGAGAATTGAAAGTTTTCGGTTATTAAACCGATTCACTTCCGAATTCAAGTTTCATTCACGGCAGTATTGATTGGAATCATCAGTTTATCGGTTATACTCATTGAATCGCGAGTATCCAGATCGTCTTTGAGTGTTTGATAACCGATTTCAGTTACAATTGGTGTAATCGATTGATTTACCTTTGTCTATAAAATCTATTTGTTTCCTAAAGATGACAGAAAACAAACAAGTGGCGGAGTGGTTATGCGTGTGAGTGTTAAGTTATAATTCGGCTGACCCGGGTTCGAGCCCCGGCAGCAATATTTTATTTTTATTTATTTTGTTTTCACTTTTTATCAAATATAATTTTTATAGTTTAGTTTGTTATTAATTATGTATCATTAAAAATCAAAATAACCATAAATACACAACGTGACATTTATAACTTGATATTCGATTACAAAACAGAGCGGGTTTTGGAAACCCGTTTTTGACAAATGTTACAGTATCCCCTACTTTTAGGAATTTCGTCCCGAAATTTAAGTAGTAGTAGGAAAAAGATGTGGGTATTTTTCGCGCATTGAGTCTTCACGTTCCCAAGTAAACTCAGGTCCCCGTTTCGACTCCCAGCGTACCCTAACAATTGGAATATGACTCCGTCGTAGACGTTTCTCCCCGAAGTCCATGATCTCTACTGGTCTTTCAATAAAATGCATAGATTCATCAATCTGAATATCTTCCAGAGGGATGTGGAGGTTTTCATCAGCGAGGCACTTCTTCAAGTTAGATACGTGGAATGTGGGATGAATCCTGTTGAGTTCTTCTGGTAGATCAAGCTTGTATGCTACAGGACCTACTCTTTCGAGTATCTTGAAAGGTCCTACGTAACGTGGTGCTAGCTTGCCTTTTTGACCAAAACGAACTACTCCCTTCCACGGTGATACTTTTAAAAGTACATGATCACCAATGTTAAACTCTAAAGGCTTCCGTCGTTTGTCTGCATAACTCTTTTGACGACTTTGGGCCGCTAGAAGATTGTTTCGAATTTGATGGATCTTGTCTGTGGTTTCTTGGATCAATTCTGGACCAGTGATTTGAGCTTCCCCAATTTCGTGCCAACATACTGGAGATCGGCACTTACGACCATATAAAGCTTCAAAAGGTGCCATGCCGATGCTTGAATGATAGCTGTTGTTGTACGAAAATTCAACTAATGGGAGATGAGCGTCCCAATTTCCCTTGAAGTCTATGACACATGCTCGAAGCATATCTTCAAGAGTTTGAATGGTGCGTTCAGATTGACCATCAGTTTGAGGGTGATAGGCAGTACTGAGATCTAATCGCGTGCCCATAGCGGCTTGTACTGCTTGCCATGTTCGTGAAGTGAAACGACCATCACGATCAGAAATAATGCTTAACGGTACCCCATGTCGGCTTACGATTTCGCTGATATAAATACGAGCTAGCTTTTCGTTCTTGAAATCTTCGCGGATAGGAATAAAGTGAGCTGATTTTGTAAGTCGGTCAATTATTACTCATATAGTGTCATACCCACCAGAAGTGCGAGGTAACCCGGTAATGAAGTCCATGGTTATATTTTCCCACTTCCATACAGATATTTCAGGTTGGAACAGAAGTCCTGAGGCTCTTTGGTGTTCAGCTTTCACCTTGGAACATGTAAGGCACTTAGAAACAAAAACAGCAACATCCTTTTTCATTCCAGGCCACCAGTAGGTATATCGTAGGTCTTGATACATCTTATCGGCTCCTGGGTGTATAGAGTATCGCGTTTTGTGAGCTTCATTCATAAGAGTTTCACGAAGATTGTTGTGGTTAGGAATCCATATACGATCTAGATAGTACAGAATACCGTCAGATTTAGTTTCAATTTTAAGTTCAGCTCCACAGGACATCTCCTTTCGTACATCATCTTCCGTTACTGAAAAGTGTTGGGCTTCTCGAATTTGATCTTTAATGTCAGATATGATTTGCGAACATAGAAGACGAATGGAGTTCGCATAACCCTTTCGACTGAGTGCATCAGCCACCACATTTGCTTTGCCAGGGTGGTACCGAATTTCACAGTCATAGTCATTTAGAAGTTCGACCCATCTTCGTTGCCTCATTTTAACTCCTTTTGGTTGAAGATATGTTGAAGACTCTTTGTGGTCAGTGTATATTTCACACTTAGTACCATAGAGATAATGTCTCCATATCTTAAGAGCGAACACAACGGCTCCAAGTTCTAGGTCATGGGTGGTGTAGTTCTTCTCATGCGTCTTGAGTTGTCTCGAAGCATAAGCTATAACTTTTCCTCTTTGCATTAGAACGCAGCCTAATCCTTGCCCTGATGCGTCGCAATAGACCACGAAATCATCACATCCTTCAGGAAGAGTGAGGATTGGTGCATCACAAAGTTTTTGTTTAAGGGTTTGGAAGGCTTCTTCTTGCTTGGGTCCCCATATGAAAGGTTTTCCCTTATGAGTTAAAGCCGTGAGTGGTACAGCAATGCGAGAGAAGTTTGAAATGAAACGACGATAATAACCAGCCAAACCAAGAAAAGATCTTACTTCAGTTGGTGTACGTGGAGCTTGCCATTCTTGTACCACTTTGATCTTTGAGGGGTCGACATGTATTCCCTTGTCATTGACTACATCTCCGAGGAATTGCACCTCTTTTAACCAGAATTCGCATTTGGAGAATTTGGCGTAAAGCTTTTCATTCTCTAGCAGTGTAAGGATGAGTCGAAGATGACGCTCATGATCGGCTTTAGATTTTGAATAAATAAGAATGTCGTCGATGAAGACTATAACAAATCGATCAAGATAAGGTTTGCAGACTCTGTTCATTAGGTCCATGAAGACTGCTGGAGCGTTGGTTAAACCAAATGGCATGACCATGAATTCATAATGGCCATAACGAGTTCGAAATGCGGTCTTTGGGACGTCTTCTTCATGTACTCTAAGTTGATGATAACCAGATCGAAGGTCGATTTTGGAAAAGTAGCTGGCACCTTGAAGTTGGTCAAGAAGATCATCAATGCGAGGTAAAGGATAGCGATTCTTGATTGTTAATTTGTTGAGCTCTCTGTAGTCGATGCACATACGAAACGATCCATCTTTCTTCTTTACAAAAAGGACAGGTGCACCCCAAGGCGATGAGCTAGGGCGTATGAATCCCTTGTCAGTCAACTCTTGTAATTGACTGGCTAGCTCTTGCATTTCAGAGGGGGCTAACCTATAAGGAGACTTTGCAACTGGTGTAGCACCAGGTATAAGATCAATACGGAATTTGACTTCTCTAACTGGAGGAAGTCCTGAAATGTCGTCAGGAAAAACTCGCGGGAAATCTTTTACTACTGGAATGTCTTCAAGTTTCTTCTCCATGGTTCCCTTTTTGATGATATGAGCTAAAAACGCGACATAATTCTTGCGAAGATATTTTTGAGCTTGAAGACAAGACATTAAGCTGAGCCCTTTCGACGAGGTTTCTCCAAAGATTCGAAGAGTCTGACCGTTTGAAAGAGGAATACGTATAAACTTTTCACGACATACAACTTATGCCTGATGTTGACTAAGCCAGTCCATACCGATTATGATATCAAAACTTCCCAACTTCATAGGAATAAGGTCAACTGGAAAATTATGGTCGTTTAGAGTAAGAGTGCAATTACGTATAATAGAGTTCAATGAGACCGGTTTCCCGTCAGCAACTTCTACTGTTATGGACTCCATGAGATTATCACGATTTTGGTTTAGGATAGGTTCAAACTCTAAGGACACAAAACTTTTATCCGTGCCAGTATCAAACAACATGGATGCATATCGACCATTAATAAGGAACGTACCGTTAACCACATTGCCGTCAGCCCTAGCCTGATTAGCGTTGATATTGAAAGCTCTTCCTCTTGCAGGTGGAGGAGCTTGGTTCGCTTGATTCACCGGGTTGGCTTGGGCCTGAGCATGAATAATGTTTACCAACCTTGGACAAGTGTCTCTGAAATGGCTTGGGTCTCCGCAATTGTAGCAAGCCCGCATAGGTTGACCCATAGGATAATTGGGTTGGTAATATGTTTGGACTAAATGTTGGGTGGGTGGACATGGTAGGGGTTGTTGGGCTTGACCCATTATTTGCTGGTGGGTTTGGGTTGAAGGCTGGTGGCAGTTCGTTCGCTGAGGCATGCGGCAGGTTTGAACAGTTTGACCTGCGCGACCACAGCCGGTGCAATGTTGGCAAGGATAATCAGGAGAATGGTGATATTGGCAACGGTTGCATTTTGGTAACGGGCCAGTGTATGGTCTTTTGTATGGTGCAGGTGAAGGGACAACTTGGGTAATGGGTGCAGCAGGAATAGGGGAGTTGGTTTGTGTAACAGCGAAGTTTCTAGTGTTGCGTTTCCTCTTGTTAGCAAACTTAGAGGAGGAGGTGGAATGGTTTGAAGTTTGACCCTCAACAGGGGCTTTCTTTTTCTCTTCTTTAAACTTCCCGTTGCGAATTTGATTCTCGGTCAGTTCAGTCGCTAGCTCCATAGCAGCTTCAAGTGTTACCGGTGAAATGCTGAGAACTGAATCTTGAATTTTCGAGGGAAGTCCTCGAATATAATGCTCGATCAAACGATAAGTTGGGGTAAACAAATTTGGAACCATTTGGTTCAACTCTAAGAACCTCTTGTTATAGGTGGTATGATCTCCCTCCTTCTGCTTTAAAGAATGAAATTCGTCCTCCAACTTTTTAATTTCACTCCTAGGACAGAAACGCCTAGTCATGATTTCCCTTAACTCCTCCCAAGTTAAGGCCATTGCATCATCAATTCCCCTCTTCCCTTTTTCAGTATTCCACCAGGTGAGAGCGACCCCAAATAGTCTCCCGGTGGCGTATCGAACCTTGCGATCCTCAGGACAATCGCAGTTGAGAAAAGTATTTTCCATCTCCTCAAACCAGTGGAGGAGAGCAGTGACGCCTTCGGTCCCTTCAAATTTAGGAGGATCACAAGACTTGAAATGTTTATATGAGCACTTGCTGGTAGGAGGGTTGCCGATGTTCTGGTCGTCTTGTTGGGGAGGGTTAGTAGGATTTGCAGCGAGGGCTTGTTGTACTTGGACCACAATGTCAGGCAGTATCGTAGCCATTTGTTTCGTGATTTGTGTGGCCAAGCGTTCCTGAGACCTTCCTGATCTTTTTCCTCCTCGTTGTTGTCTGGACGACATCTATAGGAACATACATAAGAAGATTGTGAGTTTATGGAGTCTTTTTAGGTGTCATGTATCTTTGAGAAAAATGAAAATAACATAAATATCAATAATGCAACTACATCCATAGGATGTCTTGGGTTTGCTCAT
The DNA here is from genome assembly GCA_947069175.1 of Scalesia atractyloides. Classification (NCBI taxonomy): domain Eukaryota; kingdom Viridiplantae; phylum Streptophyta; class Magnoliopsida; order Asterales; family Asteraceae; genus Scalesia; species Scalesia atractyloides. Next base: position 7,942,751 of record CAMTDV010001633.1, on the reverse strand, counting down.
GTTGGGCCTCAAATGTCCCCCATACCTTCACCTGTATAGTCATGTGGGCCCCCATGGCTATTGGTTTGGTAGGATTCACATTAGTATTGGCGATTTAACACTTGTATCACCCGAATGCAAACCACAAAATATGTTTACGAGATGTATGGTCGGAATGTGTCCAGGTGTAGACACAATGACAACTCAAAGTGGGGTTAGCTCACACGAAGTTTGGTATATCATGCTTTGGCCTAATAGGTACTTCGTACTCTCATCGTTAGTCCCCAGGTAGGCAAACTGGTCCTTTATTTTGGATTTATACGAATGCCAGCCTAGACAGGACGTTCCGACTACCGGTACTGATACCCTTCCAGTTACTACATGCCCGTCATGAGAACTCACTTTGATGAGATTTGAAAACACGAAAATCATTGTAAAAGTAATCATGATGTGGTGTGTGCTTTCATGGATATGATATGTTATGAGATTATGATTCATGATAGGCATTATATGATAATATATACTTATGAACATGCTTGCATAACATTGAATGTAACATTTAACATAAAACATATAAACATCATGAAATTTGGCATGTAACACACAAAAATCTTATAAGTTTCTAATCAACTATAGTATAGGCTCTAAGGGTCTAATAACCTATCCTTTATCCCTATAGTCATGGCTCTGATACCAATCTGTCACACCCCGACCCGCAGCGGAATAAGAGTCGGGGCATAATTGGGTTATCACCAAAGCTCATGACATTTACTAATAGGTTTCATATTTATTAAAGTCAAAGTTACATTCCAAATAATCCAAACATGTCCATACAATACAAAGAAATAACCAAACAAAATAGTTCCAAACTCTAAATCATTTTATTCTTCTAGTCCAATCCTATGTGTTTCTGGCTGCAGCTGGTTCACCTGTATCATGTGTAAAAAATGGGGGTTTTTGGGTCAACATAAGTTGGCGAGTGAACCTTGTTAGATAAACATTTATTATTGTTTTACTTGTTAGTTTATCAATGAAAAATTGTGCATAATCATAAATGAGCAAATGTAAATAATCAAGCAGTAGCAATAGCATTCACAACTATAACATAACATAACATATGATAGCATACATTAACATACCAACATCATACGATAAATAACATGAATGAAACTGTACGATCAAGGCTCAATCAAACGGAGCCGATTGTATTGCATGTACTGAAAATGATAAATGTTTGTGCCATCAAGGCTCAATCAAACGGAGCCGATCGTATGTGGGCACGCCAGGTTCACGCTCATAATGTAATGGGGAACATGCTCAACGCTCATAATGTAATGGGGAGCGGTGGCCTATGAAATTGCATGTACTGAAATAATAAATTGAATCTAACAATAATCACACAAACAGTTAAAACAAGCTGAATACACAAGTTCATGATATGATGTATGCACAATGATTTAAATATAATATATAGCAAGACACATGATACACCCCAAAACGTGATTAAAACGGGGAATTTGTAAAGATTCACTCACATTGGGTGCGTTTGATTGGAGATGATGAGATGCGCACGAGTCGGGAGAGTTGAACAACGAGAATTACTAACCTAAAAAATAACGGAAAAATATAGTAATTGAGTGGATTTTATTAAGGATTTTAATGGAATTTTTTAGATATATTTTTGTGAGTTTAAGGCTATTTTCTATCTTAAAAAATATTATTTTTAAGTATTTTTAATTGATTTTTAAATTAAATTAAATAAATAAAAATATAAAAAAATTGTTTATTTTTGCGTTGACCGTTGACCGTTGACTTGTTGACCTGTTGACCGGTTCGGTCAGTGTGCATGTATGCGCTGGGTGAGACTCGAACCCGAGACCCCCCGTACACGTGCACGCAGCTCTACCAACTGAGCTACGTGTCTAACCTGAAATAGTCTTGTTTTTAATTATATTTATATCCTAATTCGATTTATTCAAAATTCATTTGTTTTAAAAAGGTTTTAAATCATCGAACCGGTGCCGTTAACCAGACTCGAACGCGTGACGTGCGAGTTAGTGTTGCACACAGTCCACCGCTGGACTGTGTGTCTAACCTGGTTAATATTTCGGTTTTTATTATACTTAACGGAGTTAACCCGGTTCAGTTTTAATCAAAAAGGCATTTTATTACATAGAGGATGCGTGTATCATGGATCGAACTCGCGTCGCGTATGAAATTTGTTTGCACACAGTCCACCGCTGGACTGTGTGTCTAACCCGTTTAAAATACCAATTTTAATTATACTTATAATGTTATTACAGTTCATCTTCTTCGTTGGATTTTACTGACAACAGATTACACCATTAAATCTTGTTAATTCGATTGTTAAACATTACACAGACTAATATGAGATAGCAGAGATGATAATTAGAGGTAAACATACCGGTGAACGATTTATTACAGAGTTCCGGCAAAGCGTCGGTCTCTGTTTTTAAGAACTTCAACTGAGCAAATCAATTAATCGTTTTGATTAGCTAATCATGAAATTGAAGTGCTAAACAAACGTTAACAGTGTGTTTGAAGGTCCTTACCGTTTCACAGACGAAGATAAAGATTTCCAGAAATTTTTCGGCGAACTGGAATTATCTGATAACAGTGTCTGAATTCGATTTCAATTGAAAGGTTTGAGTTAGAAATAGCTTAACAATTGTTAGACTACGACGGTACTGAAGGACTTACCGGTTTGAGGAAAAATACGGTTTTCCGGCGAACTTGCAGAATTTTCCGGCGAGTTGATTTAAGCTTTCTGATGGACTGTAAAGTGTGCGGAAAAGTAATTGAGGGTCTTGCAGAGTATTTTGAGTCGCAGGAGAGGTCTAAGATTGAAGTAATCCGAGAATTGAAAGTTTTCGGTTATTAAACCGATTCACTTCCGAATTCAAGTTTCATTCACGGCAGAATTGATTGGAATCATCAGTTTATCGGTTATACTCATTGAATCGCGAGTATCCAGATCGTCTTTGAGTGTTTGATAACCGATTTCAGTTACAATTGGTGTAATCGATTGATTTACCTTTGTCTATAAAATCTATTTGTTTCCTGAAGATGACAGAAAACAAACAAGTGGCGGAGTGGTTATGCGTGTGAGTGTTAAGTTATAATTCGGCTGACCCGGGTTCGAGCCCCGGCAGCAACATTTTATTTTTATTTATTTTGTTTTCACTTTTTATCAAATATAATTTTTATAGTTTAGTTTGTTTATTAATTATGTATCATTAAAAATCAAAATAACCATAAATACACAACGTGACATTTATAACTTGATATTCGCCGGACTTTCGCCGGAAAACCGTGTCTTCCATCAAATCAGTAAGTCTCTCAATTCTTTCATCGTCTATCAATTGTTAAGCTTTTGCTAACTCTAACCCTTCAATCAGAATCAGTTTCAGACGACGATATCGGATAATTAACTCTCGTCGGAAAACTTCTGAAAGTTCCCAATTCTCGCTGTGAAACGGTATAGCCTTTTAAACCTTCTGGTAATTCTTGTTCAGTGCTTCAATTCCGCATCTAGTTAATCAAAATTGTTAATCTGTCCGCTCAGACGAAATCCGTAAAAACAGAGCCGACGACTTCGCCGGAATTCTGAGATAGATCATTTCTCCGGTATGTTTACTTCCAAAATCTTCTCTGCCATTTCATTTTAGTCATTTGAATGTTTGTCAATCGAATTAAACAAGAAACAGTAGAGTAATCGTAGTCTGTGATTTTGTAACGAAGAAGACGAAGTTAGGTTGTTTATAAGTTTTATATAAATTGGATATTATCTCGGGTTAGACACACAGTCCAGCGGTGGACTGTGTGCGCACATATATCACACGCCGCGAGTTCGATCCTTGACACATACGTATGCTCTGTAATAAAGATGTTTTCTTTTTCTAACTGAACCGGATTAACTCACTGAAGTTGTTAAGTATAATAAAAATCGGTATATTAATCAGGTTAGACACACAGTCCAGCGGTGGACTGTGTGCAACACTAACCCACAGGTCCCGGGTTCGAGACCTGTTGCACACTCCGGTTTGATAATTAAAACCCTTTTTAAAAAATAAAAGAATTTTGAATAAATTAAAATAGTATATAAATATAATTAAAAACAGAATTATTTCGGGTTAGACACGTAGCTCAGTTGGTAGAGCTGCGTGCACGCGTACGGGAGGTCTCGGGTTCGAGCCTTACCCGGCGCACACTTACACTTTAGCAAACCGGTCAAACGGTCAACAGTCCCGGTCAACGGTCAATGGTCAACGCAATAGTCAACATTTTTTTATATTTTTATTTACTTAATTAGTTTAAAAATCAATTAAAAATACTTAAAAATAATGTTTTTAAAGATAGATAATAGCCTTAAACTCACAAAAATATATATAAAAATCTTATTAAAATTATTCATTTACCATACTTTCCGTTATTATTTAGGTTAGTTAAGTCTCGTCGATCAATCCTCCAAACTCGTGCGCATTTCATCATCTTCAACCGAACGCACCCAATGTGAGTGAATCTCTATAAATTCCCCGTTTTATTCACGTTTTTGGGGTGTATCATGTGTCTTACCATTTATTATATTTAAATCATTGTGCATACATCATATCCATGAACAAATGTGTATTCAACTTGTATCAACTGTTTGTGTGGTTATTGTTTAGATTTAATTTATCATTTTCAGTACATACATTATCATAGGCCGCCGCTCCCCATTACATTATGAGCGTTGAGCTGTTCCCCATTACATTATGAGCGTGAACCGGCGTTGCCAACATACGATCGGCTCCGTTTGATTGAGCCTTGATCGCACAGACATTCCTCATAGGCCGTCCGTTCCCCATTACATTATGAGCGTGAACGTGACGTTGCCAACATATACAGTTTCATTCATGTTACATATTCATGCAAGTTGATATGTTATTGTATGTTATTGTTTGTGGTTGTTATTGTTATTGTTTGATTATTTACATTTGCTCATATATGACTATTGCACAATTTTTCCATGATAAAGATAAAAAGAAATCAATAATAAATGTTTATCTAACAAGGTTCACTCGCCAACTTATGTTGACCCAAAAACCCATATTTTTACACATGATACAGGTGATCCAGCTGCAACAAGAAACACATAGGATTGGCTTAGAAGAATAAACTGGTTTAGAGCTTGGATTGTTTAGTTGATTATTTTTCTTTGTATTTGTATGAACATGTTTGGAATATTGAGGATGTAATTTTGACTTTAATAAATATGAAACATATTAGTAAATATCATGAGCTTTGGTGATAACCCAATTATGCCCCGACTCTTATTCCGCTGCGGGTCGGGGTGTGACAGAGGTAAGGTTATCTATATCTTACCCTCCCCAGACCCTACCTTAGCTTTACTATTGCTGAGATTTACTGAGTATGATGATAATAATGAACATGTAATTCTCGACAAGCTAAGTTCACGAATATTTATAATGTCACACGACATTCTCTCTTTTAATTTAATAATAATATTAGTCAAATATAATTAATATAAGACAGAATTGCAGAAAACAACCCTTACGTTATACCTAAACTGCACTTCATACCTTTCACTATGAAATCGGCAAAACCAAACCTTTATGTTCATGTTTTGCTACAGAGTATAACCTTTAACGCAAACGATGTATGTTTTCTTGGTTAACTGCCCTCAGATGCAATGCATGTGAGGATATTAATGTCATTTCAGTTATCATTTTAATTTTAGGTTTTTGTATATAAACCACAAAGGAAATAGAATGTTATCATCTTCATCCCTGGTAAACCAATAATCTGCATCAAATGCTAAACTCGATCACTTTCATATCGTCTGAATTCGATTTCTCCTCAAATATGAAGATGAACAACAAATTAACGATTTTGTTGCGAATTTCTTCTAGAGTGACTGTATGGATGATGATGGTGATGATTATTATGGTTATGGTGATGGTTGGTCGATGTTGTTTTTCAGTTGAGGACCCATAACAACCGAAGTTTATCTCTGATCAATCCCTTTTCACCTCCGGTCTCTTACCTCTTTCTCTCTCTCTCTCTTCATATCCGATCTCATCTATGTTCCCGTTTTCATCACTGGTGATACAACCACTATAATCACCAGTAACCTCCGCTAGTCCGCCTCTCACCACATTCCGACTCTCTTTCATAAAGGTTGGATTTTGCCGATTTCATAGTGAAAGTTATAAAGTGCAGTTTAGGTATAACATAAAGGTTGTTTTCTGTAATTTTGTCTTAATATAATAATTTGTTCTATAATAATTATAATGGGTATCTAACATTATAATTACTAATCGTAATGCATTTTTTTTTGAAGTTGTGTTATGAATTATATTAATTTATTGATAGTAATACTATTATATAAATATATGATATTATTATCATTATATACTATACCAAAAGGATTTGTTTATTATTTAAGCAATTATCCAATTATTAATTTTTTTTTTATTTTTAGTCAACCATATCATATGTTATACATAATCATAAACCTTTTAGGTAATAACGTATGAATTATTATTTATGTTGAACTTTGTTGATATTACAACATTCATCAGTTATTATGACTACTATACTAATATCTGTATAAATGTTTTATTTTAAGAACAAATCAAACACATTCTTTAACTTCAAATCACAAGTGCCTACATATTTCAAAACCTTATTACTCTGTAGTAATAAATAAAAGATTTTTAGCCAAATTTGTAAAGTGTTAACATAATATAAAAAGATTATGACTATGGTAAGTATTCTATTTAAATATTATGATAAATATTAAACACAATAGATATTTATCATAACAAAAAATAATCATATAAGCCATTTGAATAGTCCGTTATATCTTTTGCTTTAATTGAGATGTTGTATGATACTTTACTTATTGAATTAAATATATGAATTAAATAAATACTCTATAGATGCTCTGTTTGTTTTAATTAAATATATATTGTTCAAATATGATTGTATTTGAATCAAATGATATATTGAATGTAATAAGTAATTTTAAAAATGCAAGATGATAAACAATTTAAGTTTTAAATTAAATTCAACAACTTCAATATTTAAATAATGTAAAGATAATTAGGTTCTTATGTCCCCAATTTTGTTCATTAATTGGTTCGATCAATCGGAGAACATCCCCACTTTTGCATTTAGAACTCTAATTTCAGCATCTATTACCAAAACACATATCGGAATTTCAAAATTCAAAAAACAGTAATATCAAGCTATCCATGTTTATCTAAATGTCAATCTATAAACATCACCGCTAATAACAATTTTAACTTTACTAAAGCATAGCAGTTTACATTTTCTATTAACATACTATACCACTCTTATTATTCATCAATATCTCAAAAATCAAAATATTTTCATAAAAGAGCCCTACTTGCTAGGAACAAAGGTTGTACAGAAAGTAAATGATCGTCTACCTTCATTGTTTCCTGATAAAAAAAAGAATAGCTAAATTATTTAAATTGGTTATGTATAAAAATAATTCTTTAATTAAATTTATACAAACATTATAAAGTTACATAATTTTTATCTTTATATTTGTGTAATACATGGATTTATAATATAGTATATTAATAATATTAATACTAAAAGTGGAGTTAAAGAGTCCATATAGACAAACAATAGTGAACCGACATCATTTGTATCACATTTATATTAATATATTTTAAATAATAATTTCATATAGCTACAATATCAAATTCGATATACAGTAACTTAAATAGTATTTTACTCAACGTTTTAATTTAATATAATTTGCTTTATCTTAATTCATATACCTACAATATCAAATTCGATTTACAGTAACTTAAATAGTATTTTACTCAACGTCTTAATTTAATATAACTCATATAATCTTAATTCTATATAAGTACGAATAGAACTGTTGTCATGTTGTTGTATAGGAATCGGCTATTGGTCAACTTACAATTTTTTTGTCTTTTCATAAGGTTTTTTTTAGCCTTACCCTTTTAACACTTAATATTCAAATTCGATATACAGTAACTTAAATAGTATTTTATAAATAGTATTTTACTCAACGTCTTAATTTAATATAACTCATATAATCTTAATTCTATATAAGTATGAATAGAACTGTTGTCATGTTGTTGTATAGGAATCGGCTATTGGTCAACTTACAATTTTTTTGTCTTTTCATAAGGTTTTTTAGCCCCTTTTAACACTTAATATTAACACTTACAACCATTCAACTTTTTAAAAACTTTATAATTATTTTTTACGTGTTTATATTTATGTATGTTTCGGTATAAATTCAAGTTAGTTACGTGTTTTCAAAAATCAGTACGCTCAGATATAATATGTTTTTTTGCTTCTTTAATTTTACGTTTCCAGTTACGTTTTGCATAAATTTTGTTTTACAACAAGTTGGGTCAAATATAATATGTACATGGTTTCTAAATCAAATCGTCCTACTTACACACACATGTAAGTTTATAAATTCGACTTACTTTATGTTTTGCCGCCAATTTTGTGTTACTACAAGTTGGGTCAAATATAATTTGTTTTCATTAGACTTTAAATATTCGACTTACTTTACGTTTTGCCGCCACCGCAACGGGCGGTATCATTTTAATTTAAAAAACATAATTTTTTTCTTTATTTTTATGTACGTGTCAGTATAAGTTTAGTTTTTTTTCAATTGATCTACGTTTTGTCATAAATTTTGTTTTACAACAAGTAGGGTCAAATATAATATGTTTTCATTAGACTTCATATATTCAATTACTTTACGTTCCAGCGCCACCCCAACGTAATATGCTTATATTTATGTATGTATCAGTTTAAATTTCAGGTTAATTACGTTTCTTTGAAATTCAGTAGGCTCAGATATAATATGTTTTGTGCTTCTTTATTTTTACGTTTTCAGTTGATCTACGTTTTGGCATAAATTTTGTTTTACAACAAATTGGGTCAAATATAATATATTTTCATTAGACTTTATAAATTCGACTTACTTTACGTTTTGGTGCCACCGCAACGCGCGATACCATTTTTAACTTAAGAAACATAACTTATTTTTTTATTATCATGTACCTGTCGGTATAAGTACATGGTTTTTATTATGTTGTCAGTTGATCTACGTTTTGACATAAATTTTGTTTAACAACAAGTGAGGTCACATATAATATGTTTCCATTAGACTTTATAAATTTGACTTACTTTATGTTTTGGCACCACCGCAACGCGCGGTAACATTTTTGACTTAAAGAAACATAATTTTTTTTCTTATTTTTTACGTGTCGGTATAAATTCAGGTTGGTGTTCAACGTAAATTTCTTTCGCAAATAAGTGGGGCTATATATAATACGTTTTCGTATTTATTTTTATGTACATCTTCAGTTTATCAAAGTTTTGACGTAACTTTTGTTCTGAAACAATTTAGGTCTTTACTGTACAAATACGAGTTACTTTACATTTGGACCCACCGCAACGCGTGAGGAAGTTTACTAGTTTATAACAGTGTATCGAAAACATAGAACAAATTACACACCACCCAACTAGAGCATATAAAACAAAAGATTAACTATGTATAGTTTTAAAAACTTGGTACAAGCATCAACTCAGTCTTCCTTTTAACCGTGGCTCCAAAGCTCTCAGTCATGTCAAGTTGGTCATGGCTAGCACCATTGGGGAGTTTCCACTTAAAGTAATAAAGTATATTAGCCAACGGCAGTTGCACGTTTGCTAGACCGAGTGCCGATCCTGGACACATCCTCCTCCCGGCCCCAAATGGAAGATACTCATAATCCGCACCCATAATGGTCGTGTTGCTGTTTTCGAACCTCTCAGGGATGAAACTTTCAGCGTCTTTCCAGTATACGGGATCACGGTTTATTGCAAACACGTTGACAATGAGTTTGGTCTTGTTGGCTACATCGTATCCGGCTAGATTCATTGGTTGTCGGCACTCTCTTGGCAAGGCCAACGGTAGTGGAGGGTGTAACCTCAATGTTTCTCGGATCACAAGGTTCAAGTAGGGCAGGTCTTCAACGTCATCTTCTTTTATTTTCTCTTTACCGTTTAGGGCTTGCCTTACTTCGGTTTGTACCTCTTCTCCATCACTCTCGGACACCTTATTAGCTCGGAAATCGCCCATTCGATTGTCGCGGAGGAGGTGTCTGTGCCAGCTCCGAACATGTCCTACATCATTCATTAACCCTTGTTAAAAATACAAAAACACATGTAACTGATATTAATAAATAAATTATTATCAATATTTTCATAACCGAACAGGGTATTAAATCACTCTATCTTACCTGTTTGCTGGCCATGTTAATTCAATCGGTTTTAATAACTAAATGATTGACATAAATAATTTAAAAGTTAATCATATATATATATATATATATATATATATATATATATTTTATATCTTACCAAAATGATGGCTTTAACATTATCAGCAGTCAAAGGGAACTCCTCACTATTTTTAAGCCTTAGCAGCACATCAAGCAAAGTCTCATTCGACTTACTAACAGTGTGTTCAGCAACAAGATTATTAATCAAGCTATCAAGCTTTTTATGAATACTTGTCAACCTCCCCCTCTTGCCCGAAAGATGATGCAAAAACTTCTTAGATGGAAAGATATCCGCCACATCAAACCCACCAGTTTCTCTCAAAATCTCCTTCACAATCTCAGTAAACTCTTTTTGATCCTTGATCCCTTTTCCAAACGCGGCTCGACTCAAAACCGTCGCGACCACCTTGAAAATACCCTCCGAAAGATTAAAGGGTGTACCCGAACCGGATGCTTTGACTTCATGAACCAAGTTCCAACATTCCTCTTCCCGGACTGATTGAAACGACTTCACTTTCTTTGCACTTAGAAGTTCTAGAGTGCAAAGTTTGCGTAATTGTCGCCAATATTCGCCGTAGGGTGCAAGAACTAAGTCCGTGTTGTGATATACGATGATCTCACCGGTTAGAGTCTCGGGTCTGTTTGCGAAGGGGATGTCGTATGTGGTTAGGATCTCTTTAGCCCATTTCGGAGATGATACTACGATTGTGGAGACCTCACCGAGCTGAAGATGCATCAATGATCCGTACTTTCGGGCTAAGTCCGTAACCCCGCGATGTGGCATTGTTCCTGTACATCAAGAAAAAGTATGCATAATGTCACGGGTAGGTACGGCAATAGGCCGGGTATTGGTAATCCCATGCCCATACCCGGTTATATAATCGTGTCCCATACCCGGCTCATTACTTGTCGGGTATCAGGCATACCGGGGTATCGAATATACCTGTTAATTTGTTAAAGGATACTGATTTATATTTCTAAATACATTTTTTACTATTATAAATTAAAATATTCAGTATATACATATAAGTTTTATCATAAATGTATATATATGCATATAATGTATATATGTGTAGGCGTTCGGGGGCAAAAGTGAAAGTGTACTAATTTTAACGTTATTTTACTAATTTCGTGAAAATAACGTTAAAAGAAGAGGATGGTTAATCATGCATCATGTGGTGGCGTTGATAGCCGAAAGACAAAGGAGTACATGTACTAATCGGCATTTGTCTCAATTGCTGAGTATTATGTGCCTTATGTCCAGGGCTTGATGCAAAATTACTAACGGTTTTTGAACACTTGTAGTAACAACACAATAAACCTTAACTAACATAGTCTCTAGTAATAGTAACAACACAATAAACCCTAACTAATATATTCTCTAGACACTATTACGTACCGATCAAGTGATGCATGTGACCGATGATGGGGAGTCGCCATGGCTCAGAAAGGCGGTTTTTGGTGGACGTGGGACGAGTGACGAGCTTGTAAAGGAAGAAGACAATGGTGGCTACTGCAATGGAAGTGGTGAGGGAGACTTCCATTGTTGTGGGTTTACATGGTTGAAGTTATCATATACGCTTATTTATATAGTAGCAAGTGAAGGGAATCAGGAATTACCCATTGTTGACTATATAATTTTTTCCATTGTTTGAATATGAATATTAGGATCGGTTTGAATGAAAATCATGAGATATTCGTAAGCCAAGATATAATTGCTTATATCATATCACCTTCATGACTAGGCAAACTAATTAGGTGGCAGTGAAATGGCGTGACACCTAAGCTTGGCTTGGTTGTTTCTTGAATTTTTGGTTTGATAATGTAATAGATGGAATTAACATATATATATATTCTTGTTTCTTAAGAGTTATATTGTTTATATAATTTATTCAACCTTATAATATACGAGTACGTAATCTAGTTATTACTATAAAAAACTAGACTTAATTACACCATAATAAACTCTTTAACTCTTATGTCAAGTCAAGTCAAGTCAGAGAGTTAATTTCATAGTTAGTTTTTTTGGTTTGCACAAAATAATATTCTTAGGTATTGATAGTTTAAAGGGTTTTTTACATATTTTCCTCTAGGGTATTAACTTTTCATTTTGTAACGTTTGGAGGTATTAACGTTAATTGTTTGTTAAACTATTAGTACCTAAGTATGCTATTTTGTGTAAACCACAGGGACTAACTATGTTATTACTCTAGAAGTTAATACCTCAAAACTTTACAAAATGAAAAGTTAATACCCTAGAAGGTGATTTTAAACTATTAGTACCTAAGTATGTTATTTTGTGCAAACCACAGGGACTAACTATGTAAAGTTATTATAAAATTAAAATAATAAAAGTTTAAAAAATAATATATATATTTAGCTTCTATTATTAATACATATAATAATATATTATTCATTAAATAATAATATTGCTAAATTAATAGATATCTATGTGTAGTTATTCGCAAACAAATTATTAGGTTAGAATAGACAATTTAGGTCTACAAGCATATAACCTAATTTGGTTTGATCCGCAATGATTAAAAATAAAAACTTCATGTCACATATGAAAATAAAAATATATAAATAAAATTCTACATTACTATAAGATAAATATTTTTATGTATTATATATTTATCTATAGTTATGTAGGGGAAGGACAAAACGAAAACTCACTTGAGTAACTCAAAAAATCTTTGTAAAAACCCCATGTAACATTTTTATTTTTTTGTAAAAAAAATAGGAAATGTAACATACATATATTTGAACATTTTTATAAAAGAAACACAAAAAAACTCCGAGTAGTTTATTTTAAAAAAAAATGTTAAAAATTTCATGTTACATAATATATATGTCCAAAAAAATGTAACATACAAATTTTGAAGATTTTTTTAAAAAAAACAAGTAGGCGTTTTTTACATTTTTTATGAAAATGTTCAAGTATATTTATGTTACATTCCCTTTTTTTAGAAAAAAAAGAGTAAATTGCACAAAACATCCTTTATGTTTTCTCAAACTTGCAGGTTACAGCCTTAATGTTTAAAAGTTGCTAAAAACAGCCTTTAAGTTTATTTTTGTTACGAGTTCAATCCTTTACAGCTAACCACGTTATTTTCTTCAGTTAAGTTTCCTCACATGCATAACATGTGAGGGTATATTCATCATTTTGGTTGATCTTCCACCCACGTCAATTATAAGAAAAAAGAATATTTAAGGTTTAATCTATTTTAAAAAAATTCTAACCGCAGGGACTAATGTGCAATAAAACCAAACTTTTAAAAACCAAACACCCTCTTTTCCGGTCTTCTTCTCTGGCGACTTCGCCGGATTCCGGCGAACCCGGAATTAAGATATGAATCTTGTTAAGCTAGCCCACTAAGCTGTAAAGATAACACAGATTTTGATCATGCCAATCAAACTCTTCAGGATTATCATCAGTTGGAAGAATCGACGCCTTATTCGCATAAGACGGAAACGACAAACGACTTTTCAACCCTGGATACCTCTCACGGAACTCCGATGCCGTCAAATCAGAGAACTTCGTAACACCGTGTTCAGTAGTCGGATCCAGCAACTGGTGACACTTAGGATGCCGAAGTTAGACTTAAACACTATCAAACGGTAATCGTGCTCCTCTGTAGTCGCATACGTTTTACCAAACTTTGTTAAAACTTAAATATTCTTTTTTTTTATAATTGAAGTGGGTGGAAGATCAACCAAAATGATGAATATACCCTCACATATTATGCATGTGAGGGAACTTAACTGAAGAAAATAACGTGGTTAGCTGTAAAGGATTGAACCCGCAACAAAAATAAACATAAAGACTGTTTTTAGCAACTTTTAAACATTAAGGCTGGAACCTGCAAGTTTGAGGAAACATATATATTTGTTTCCCCTTATGTATCATAGTAGAAAAAGACCATATGGAACGCCCGTATACGTGTTTATTTGAAGCGTTGTAAATGCTTAATTCACAACTCTATGCGGCTAATTGGCTATATTTTTCGGCCATATACGGCTGTATAACAGCCCTATTTGCAACCATGTACAACTGCTGTATCTTCTAACCATAAAACACAGCATAACAATCCCATTTTTACGACTCTAATTGCTACATTTTCTAGCCGTAGGACACATTAGAACCAAGAGTCCCATTTCCTAATTCAAAGGGAAGATCCAGCCAACCATCGTGGATTTACCGGTTGTGGTGTCCTGCTAGAGATCATGTTTGTCTCTAGATGTGCATCAACGTCGTTGGATTTGTTAACGGTGTAGCATACAGTCCCTGTATTTGCTGTTTTTCTGAGCTTGCATGTAAAATTTTACTTATACATCGCTCATCACTTGTAGCATGTCGGCGGGTGTTTCTTTTGTTAGCATTTCTGTGCAGGTGTTTGGTTGTGCGATCGAAGATTGTTGCAACAATACTTCCTGTTCTATCAGAGACGGTTGCTGTAAATTGATATATGTTAGTGGTTCATGTGTGCCCGGGTTTTTTTGTGTTTAGTTGGGGCATACATGTGGACTGGTGAGTCGTAGAGGACATCAAGTGTGAAAAACCACTTCTTTTCGGCCTTGAAAATTGATTATCCGCATCTATGGCAGTCTATGTAGAAACGATTTCTTTTGTTGTTGTGTGAGTGATTGTAGCGTTTATGGTGAATGTTTAGCCTTGCAATAAGAAGAAAATATAAAGCACTTAGAGCGTCCACAATGCTATGCCATTTCAAACTGTCACTTAGAATCATTGAAAGAGAAAGATCTCAATATCTAGAGTTTGTCTTTGTATAATATAGGGATGAGCTTGCAAATTTATTCTTAGAGACAAACAAAATTTAATACTTCATAGAAAAAAAAATTACTTCATCTAATTAGACATCTTTTCCCCAAATTCAAATAATCCTAATTCCACTGAATCATCACCTCACCTACACAGTTCTGCATTCCCTTTTTCAAATGCTATATTATCACATACTTTAAAATAACATAGTTTTTCATATTTCGCATGCATCTATAAATTAAACCTTAGATATGGTGCTTACCATTAGCATATTTTGTTCTTTTGAAGAAATTTTGTGATGGTGATGTAGTTTTTGTGACTGGTGTTACTGCTATGCCTTTGGTGCCTATTTCGCCTGCTGAACATCCGTTTAAAAAGATGTTCATCAAGAAAAATAAATATGTTATTTATTCTGTTTTGCCTGTGTTTAGAAGGTGATTCGGATTCATGTTTCTTACAACTCTATAAGAATTTCTGGTTTTGGGGTTTCGAGACATAGGTAGACGTAAATAGCATAACGACATGGTGTTTGTTGATTGAAGTTTGTGGTATGCTTTTAATATTAAAGTGAACAGAGGAAATGATTCAGGTATTTTAGATCCTAACAACATGGCGTTTGTCTTCTTCGACCTCAAACACATAATAACTTAGGGCTTGCATACCTGTTGCTCTGCGGTTCATGCTTCGACGAAGCCTTTATCGCTAGTCAAAAGCCACAATCCTTCGGTCCAAAGATGAAAGAAAATATATAGTCTTAAGATAAACAATATGACTAATATAAAGAAAGATTAATACACAACCGTTTAATAAGGCTGAGATCTTTATATAACTGAACAAAAAATGATATATCCGTCATGGCTGTAAACGTGTTGGTTGTAATATGAAGGAAACCGATCCTCCTTTGACATAAAGATCCTGATTTCCCTGCCAAGATGTAGAATATAACAATTTTGTTCCAATCACTAAGTCAAATTTAAGCTCATCGTCATCGCATTTTAGTTAAACCATTAGCAACCTTTTAATATAATAACCAACATAAACTTAAATAATTCTAATATAAACACATAGATGTGCACAATGAACTAAATTAATGTACCATCATACTGAACCACTCTTAAAAAGGTACCCACAGAAAATACAGAATCACTATCCTCCAGTCTCATGCAAATCTGGATTACAGTTCCTTTATATAGGTAATGATGCATGATACCTTCAACACACCTATAATCACCGGTAGAAGACTCGATCAAGCATTGAAACCCACCATCTTGATCAAACCGATACCATATTTTGCATTAAACACCACATCAAGGTAATGAGCCTAGTCTGTAACGCTTCGTATCTTCGTATTACTATTTTAAAAATGTTCGTATTCTACTTTTAGAATTCTTACATTCGTATTTTAATTTCAATCTCACAATTCGAGGCGTTAATCATAATAAAATTCATATTTTTATACATATTTTTTTATTCCACAACCGATCATTTAAATACGTATTTATACGCAAACCGACACAATTATACGTATAAATACTTATACGCACATCCTCAATACTTAAATTATACTTTTATACTTTTTATATATACTCAATTACATAATAAATACTCAAGAAATACCAAGAAACATACCAATCATCTTTCCACCTCATCAATCCTCTTCCACCTTCTTTAACCAATCATATTTCACCATTTTCCACCTCCTTTCTCCACCAATCATCTTTTCAATCCTCTTCCACATTCTTTAACCAATCATTTTTCACCCTTTTCCACCTCCTTCTCCACCAATCATCTTTTCAATCCTCTTCCACCTTTTTTAACCAATCATATTTCACCATTTTTCACATTCTCTACCTATAAATACCAACCTCCTTCTACCATTTTCTTCATACCATTTTTCTCTCTATCTCTCTAATTTTCTCAATCTATATAAATCAAGAATTCTAAAAGGACACTATGTGTTCCAACCATTCTTCTCTCAACCTCTCTACTTCTCTCAAATCTTCCAAGCAAGGAAGAGAACTCTAAGAGTTCTAAAAGAAAACACTAAGTGTTTTAAAGGAAGCTTTGAAGCTCCAATCTCCAACTCTTAACGGAATCACCAAAAGAAACTTTGCAAAACTGTGAGCATACTCCACCCTTTTTACGCTTTAACACATTTTTTGGTGCAACATGTATACAAAATCCACTATACGCAATCGATTATAATTAAACACTCAAACCATCGAACACATTCATTGTTATGCTTAGGTTGTTTATGCTTGTTAGTTTCAACTTGTATTCCCATGATATTGTTATGCTTAGGTTATGTATGCTAGTTAAAGATTTTAATTATATACTATATGCTATGCGTAAGTTGTTTATGTATGCTCGTTTCAACTTGAATATAAAATGCCATGTAGATTTGAGACAAAGTTTTATATACTATTATTCAAACTTGTATGTTCACCAGTGCTTTTGTACTGATCCATGCTTTTATTACATGTTGCAGGATTCTGACAGATGAATCTAGTAGGATTGCCTAGAAACGCATTTAAATTTTAATGTTCGTTGTATAATAATTTATTTTCAATCCTGTTGTATCTCGATTCCAATACTTGTACAAAAATCATTTTAATGAAATGAAGTTTATTTATTTGAATACTTATGGTACATTATTTATTTTAAACTTGTGGTGCTCCTAGTTCAAGCAGCGTAAAAAGCAATTATTAAATACTTGTCACAGTTAGAGTTATGAAGTCTCTTGCAATCTCGTTTTCGTCTCATCCCGATGTTTCCGCCATCGGTTGGGGTGTGACAGATTGGTATCAGAGCCATAACTATGGGGAATTAGGTAGAATTGCCATGTTCGACCTAGTCTATAGTTTAAGTACCATGCCCTCGACCATTCTTGATACTTGTCTAAATTGTTATTCTTCCTACCTTGCTTCTCTCTTCCCCTTTTTTGGTTTTAAAACTTACAAAATGTATTTCCTAAGACACAAAACACAATACACATTCTTGAGAATATTCTTGTTCCACAATCAAAATA
Organism: Scalesia atractyloides; assembly: GCA_947069175.1. Classification (NCBI taxonomy): domain Eukaryota; kingdom Viridiplantae; phylum Streptophyta; class Magnoliopsida; order Asterales; family Asteraceae; genus Scalesia; species Scalesia atractyloides. The sequence goes on along the minus strand of CAMTDV010001633.1, from coordinate 7,924,582 downwards.
ACTCATCAAAACAGGGGTGATTCCCGCCTTTGGTGACGAATTTCAATCCACTCTACATGATATTTTGCACGAAATTCGCCATCAAGTCAGGGGTGATCTTCATATCTTGATGAGAGTTTCCATTTCATGATCTAGTGGATCCTTATTGATGATTCGAGACCATATCTTGTTACGTTCAATAAACCACAATATAGGGATGAAATTGTCAAGCCAGGATTGATATCCACGCCTTGTTGACTGGTCCCGCTCTACGATTTTCAATCTCGCCAAAGTTTCATATTTTCGATCAAATCAGGGACATGTACTAACTAGAAGGGTAAAATACCATTAATCGCCTGGCGACGAGAGTATTATACCTATTAGGCCAAAGCATGTCTCCATAATTCAAAAGGACTTGCGATTCACGTTGGAATAGTCGAAGTTTCTAAACCCGAAGCACTCCAATACTTATCAAGCCTCTCTTTTATATTAACTTAACTTTTATGCGATTTAATACTTGTTACCAAATCATCATTTTACACAATAAATTAATACACGCATACTGATACGTTGTACTTGATTCGGGTTTACTGGACATTCTTATGTGATAAACTGGTCATTAGCTTCGTAAGAAGCCACACCTTAACATATATAGTGCTTGTGAAGCATTATAGGAATGATACACCGTCACATGGATTTGTGGTTATGTTAAGTTAAACTATTACGGATCTTTTCATAGCAACGAAATGATGACATGTGCTATGATTAGATGATGCTTGCGGACACTTTGGTTTGACAATTTTGTCATTAACTTCGGATGAAGCCTCACCTTGACATATGTAGTGCATGTGAAGCACTATAGGAGTGACGCACCGCCACATGGATTTGTGGTAATGTCAAGACATTCATTCATACATTACGGATCTTTTCATAGCAACGAAATGATGACATGTGCTATGATTAGATGATGCTTACGTTAAACGTTGGGTTGACATTTTGTCATTAACTTTGATCAAGCCGCACCTTAACATATATAGCGCTTGTGTAGCGCAATAGGAGTAACGCCCGCCGCATAGACTTGCGGTCATGTTAAGTCATTCATACATACTTGCGGACACGATGGTTTGACCAGTGAGATCACATGCCAGTAATGTGTTAATCTAGTTAACTAAATATCTCATGTGGTCTATTCAAAGATTTTAATCATACTCATACTTATAACCTCTCTCATACTTAAATACAATCATGCATGCATACTTAAATTTCTATACGCTATCGTTCTCACACGTAATACGTTAATAAACCCTCATCGTGACACGGAACGTAATATGGCATCGATTAGCGAAACGAACGTAACATGGTCAAAACATGGTGGATACACCGCTGGTACTTCCTATATAAGTGTTTTCACCATGTTACCAAACCTTCGTAAAACATGCCATGAGAAATTCGGTGTTTTGCATACCTATTTATACCCCATACAAACTTTAACAACTCACAAACGCATTGCTAAACGCACGATATCCGATTATCCATGAGAGACCCCATTCTTAACTCGTCGTTTTCAATACGCATACCATTATTATATTCACATTCGTTTATTAGGTCAATCATTCACTCCTATACCTCCATAATTCCCCGATATTCTCTGCCTTTTATACAAACCCCGTTTGCAATCAAGTAGTTTAAACATTCGAACCCTAAAATGCTTTCTTACTCTTAAAACTATTTTTCCATTATTTATTTATGCGCAAACATACTTAGTTGGCCGTTACCTCCAAAACCATTTTTTATATATAAAATACCTAACTTCCTCGTTTTTCACCGATAAAGAATGCTCTACAAAACTAGGATTGCCAATTGTCACAGCCCACCAAATTCATAGCGCAACATGTCGGGATTCCGGAATGTTCTGCCAGCTTCAAGGTCCTTCTATGGCAGATTTTTGCCTTAGAAAATTCTGGATTCATGCCCTAAAAATATCATGAAGGACTAGAGATTTCTAGGAAAATATCTTGGATATTTTCCTTAATCATTCTAGATTTCTCCTTGTAAATATCATAGATATTTTGTATATTTTATACTAAGAATTATCTAGATTAGGAAGGATCTAGATTAGTGGCAACAGTATAAATAGGTGATCTTGGCTCATTTGCTAATCACCTTCCAAGTTGTAATCAAGCTTCCTTTGTAAAGAGTTCTCTAAGCAATCCAAGTACTTTCTTTGCTCACAATCTTTGTTCCCTTTGTTCAAGTCATTGAATCGAGTTGCAAGTTGGTATCTAGGCTGATCTTAGAACGGTGACTAAGACCCGCACATGGGTTGAAGGACTAACTTCGTGACAAGTGGTATCAGAGCGGGACGATTCATTCGGGATGGCAACCGAAACAAAAGGCGATGAAAAACGAACAACTAAGAAAGATCGAGATGCAACATTCGACAAGCGCATTGGTGACACTAAGGCGGCAGTAACCGGATTGGGTGCGTAGCTCGACCATGCATTCCAACGATTACAAACGTTGGAAACTGATTTCGAAACCTTCAAAGACGATGTCAAGTCTCTCATGAGCGTTTGGCGCCACGAGCTTACGACATTGTTCAAGGAGGAAATGTCGAAGCTACGGAACAAGGTGGAGAATTGTATTCGAGATTGTCACCATCGCTTCTTGGACCTAGAAGCAAAAGTAAAGGAAATAAACAAGTAGTTGTGCATTCAGCCAACACCGATCTCTTCACTCCTAGAGTCGAGATCCCAAAGCCAACTCCTTTCCTCGGCAAAAAAGAAGCACGAGCGGTTGATGATTTCGTATGGGAGATGGAACAATACTTGGGTGGAGTACAAATCAAGGACGATGCCACCAAAATCAAGACGGCTAGCATGTACCTAAAAGACATGGCAGCACTATGGTGGAGACGTTAATACACGGACATCACCAAAGGTACGTGCACTATTAACACTTGGGCTGAATTTGTCCAAGAACTCAAGAAACAATCTTACCTGTCACACCCCGACCCGCAGCGGATAAGGTGATCGGGGCATGATTGGGTTATCATCAAAGCTCATGACATTTATTAAACGTTTCATATTCATTAATACAATTTAAATGGAAATTTACAATGATTGCTACAACATGATCTAACTACAATTTAAACTTCTTTGTTCTCTTCTAAGGCATATCCTATGTTTTCCTTGCTTCAACCTGTTCACCTGTATCATGTGTAAAAAGGTTTTTGGATCAACATAATGTTGGCGAGTGAATCCTATGGAAAACATTTGAACAATTTATTTAAATTGATTATGAACTATGTGCACAACCAAACATGAGTAAAATTAGATGTAACTTGATCAACAATCATAAGATGTTAAATGAAACACTCATGAATAATAATGGAAACAATTAAAGGCACGCGATGCTCAACTCGTCTCTCACGAGGAACTGAGGGGCCTGATGAATGAATTGCATAAACATGATAATATGAATCACACAACTACAAACAATATAAACTCAATGAAAACACACATGAACAATAATGAATTTGAATTGAAGCACGCGATGTTCTACTCGTTTCCCACGAGGAACTGATGGGCTTAATGTATGAGTTTCATGTAATTTGACCAACGGAATATAAATAAATCACCACAATAAATCAATCTAAGTTCAAGTCATGATGTGGTATGGCACAAGTTTAAATAAATAAATAAATTAATTCATAACACATGACACACCCCAAAACGTGTAATTTAAAAGGGGGAATTGTAAGATTCACTCACAGTGGGTGCGTTCGGTTGATGACGTTGAATGCACGCGAAGTGGTTTTAACCACGAGTGAGATTTAACCTAGATAAATCGCATTATGGTTTGGTAAGTAAACGGATTTTATTAAACTATTTTAGTAGGATTGTTGGGTGTATTTTTGTGAGTTTGAGGCTATTTTCTAATCTAAAAAAAATGTTATTTTTAAGTATTTATAATTGATTTTTAATTAAAATAATTAAATAAAAATAATAAAAATATTTTATTTTTTTCTGCTACAGTGACATTGACCTGTTGACTTTGACTGGTCGTTGACCGGTTTTGAGGCATATTGTTGTGCGCTCGGTGAGGCTCGAACCCGAGACCTCCCGTACGCGTGCACGCAGCTCTACCAACTGAGCTACGTGTCTAACCCGTTATATATCCGATTTTAATTTCATATATACATTAATTAGAATTAACAGAAAATAATTTTATTTTAAAAACAGTTTAAGCGGACCGGTTTTGCACTCCACAGGTCTCGAACTCGGGACCTGTGGTTTAATCTAACACACAGTCCACCGCTGGACTGTGTGTTCAACATGTTATAACATTCGATTTTTATTATACTTAAATACTAATTATTTATTTCCTTTTCTGCCTTAATTAAAAAGAGAAGATAATTGTCCGAGTCGGTGCTGAAGACCGGACTCGAACTCGTGACCAGCGATATAATCAAACACACAGTCCACCGCTGGACTGTGTGTCTAACTTGGTTATTATTCCGGTTAACAATATATTTAACATATATCTGTGGCGATCCGGTTCAGTTAAACAAAAACTTGATTTTTATTAAGGCAGCGTGTACGAGCCGGGATTCGAACTTGAGACGTTAGCGTTTTATGTGCACACAGTCCACCGCTGGACTGTGTGTCTAACCCGATTAATTTCTTGATTTATATTATACTTATATGTTAACGAAAGTGCGTCGTCTTCTTCGTCAATGTTGAACCAGAAATCGGGTCTGACTGGTTCGAGTTTTTATTCAAGTTTCATTAATGTTTTAGGTTAATTACTGGTAAGATAGAAGTAAAAAGAAAGGAAAATAAGCGTGAGGTATACCGACTCGCTTTCCTCTGTTTTCCGGCAGAACTCCGGCGACAGAAAACAACTCCGGCGTCTGGTGTCTTGCAGCAGCAAGTCTCCGAAAAACTTGGAAAGAGTATGGGTATCTCCGGTATAAGCTTCAGAGGTTCAGAAAAGCTCGGCAATGGGGAAACCGGTTTTCCGGCGACGAACAGGTTTATTCCGGCGAGTGGAATTACGCCGAGAAAAGGTGTGATTTTTGAGCGAAAGTGTTTGTCGTCGGTTGTGGGTCAATTTATAGGACAAATCGTCAATGCACTTGGTCTGAATTCCGACTGTGTTCGATATTTAAATTTTCCGGCGGTTATGAATTTGGTCGCGGACTTTAAACATCGGTTATAACCGATATGTGGTTAATGGTTTACGTTATAACGTAAATCGTAGTTAAGACTCGCTAATTTACCGGGATTCCGACGACTGAATCGTTTGGGCGCCGGTTTTGAATTTGTAACGTTATTATATCAATTAAATGATTGAAATATATAACAAACAGAACAAGCGGCGCAGTGGTTTGTGTGTGAGGTGATAAGTCACTGAGTGACTCGGTACAGACCCGGGTTCGAAACCCGGCAGATGTATTTCATTTTTATTTTGCGATTTTTGACAGTTTTTCAAAAACTAAATATATATTCGCGTATAATAATTGATTACGGATCGTTTAAAAATATTTTGGGCATTTAATTCGAAACGAAAATTTTGACTGACTGTTCGGTTGATAAACGGAGCGGGTTTGGTAAATCCGTTTTTGACGGATGTTACAGTATCCCCTGCTTTTTAGAAATTTCGTCCCGAAATTTAAATTGTGATATATTTGACTAAAAAGGATGATGACGTTTTGTTTGACAGTTGTATGCTTAGAAAAATAAAGGTTTAAGTTTTTGTTCGAGGCGGTAACGTTCCTTGTAAGGGTTATGTACCCTATTCAGGAATCGCTTTTTGTTGCCTACTGTATGAATATTGATAAACAGAAATGATTTGCTAAAATGATATCATGCATATGTGTTAAGATACGTTTGGGAAAAATATGGTTATATCCTAAGGCAAAACTTCTAACACTACAATCTACATGGAACATAAATAAAAACACAACAGCTGATATCCAAACATGAATGAACACATCAGCAAATATTTGAACATGAATAAACATAACAGCAAATATTCGAACATGAATGAACACATCAGCAAATATTTGAACATGAATAAACACAACAGCAAAAGATTCGAACATGAATAGACACATCAGCGAATATTTGAACATGAATAAACACAACAGCAAATATTTGAATCCACATTCTGATAACATATATGTTTGAATGATGGAAGTTCCTCTCTCGTTTGTTATGATGGAGAGGTTAATTTATGTAGAAATGGAACACAATCCGATCCCTTTAAATAACATGATGATATAAATGTAACACAAATTCCAACCAAGGCAATACTAAATCCTACATGGAACTTCTCATAACTGCCTGATAATGCCTCTGATCCTTTGGCAAGAATACTTATATATAGGAAGTACCAGCGGCGTATCCACCATATTCTTGCCAAATTTTCATTAGTTTTATCCACAAGTTATGATTGGTTACCAAGAAACTAATAAATCCTACATAGAACTTCCCATAACCATCCGTTAATGCCTCTGATCCTTTGACAAGAATACTTATATATAGGAAGTACCAGCGGCGTATCCACCATATTCTTGTCAAATTTTCATTGGTTTTAACAGTGAATTATGATTAGTCCTATAACTCTAAAATCAATACAACAAACATAAATTACTGAAATGAAATATATCTGTGCGATCAAGGCTCAATCGAACGGAGCCGATCGTTTTGCATGTACTGAAAATGAAATTGTGTGCTCAAGGCTCAATCAAACGGAGCCGAACATATTGAATGTACTGAAATTGAAATTGTGTGCTCAAGGCTCAATCAAACGGAGCCGAACATATTGAATGTACTGAAATTGAAATTGTGTGCTCAAGGCTCAATCAAACGGAGCCGAGCGTTTTGCATGTACTGAAAATGAAATTGTGTGCTCAAGGCTCAATCAAACGGAGCCGAACATATTGAATGTACTGAAATTGAAATTGTGTGCTCAAGGCTCAATCAAACGGAGCCGAACATATTGAATGTACTGAAATTGAAATTGTGTGCTCAAGGCTCAATCAAACGGAGCCGAGCGTATTGCATGTACTGAATATGAATAACTTAACCACACAAACAGCCTATGCATGGAACCTCTCATAACCGCCTGATAATGCCTCCGATTATTTGACAAGAATACTTATATATAGGAAGTACCATCGGCGTATCCACCATATCCTTGTCAAATTTTCATTGACTTTATCCGCAAGTTATGGTTAGTTCGATGCGACTCTACTACAAACACCACAACCACATGATACTGATAATGAAATTGTATGTGCGCTCAAGGCTCAATCAAACGGAGCCGAACGTATTGCATGAAATGTAAATTGAAATGTGCGCTCAAGGCTCAATCAAACGGAGCCGAACGTATTGCATGAACTGGAAATGTAAATTGAAATGTGCGCTCAAGGCTCAATCAAACGGAGCCGAACGTATTGCATGTATTGAAATGTAAAATTACGTAACCGATCAAGGCTCAAACAAACGGAGCCGATCGTGCGGGCACGCCAAGATCAACCACATAATAAAATGGGGATCCAACTCAACCTCGATGGATGGGGAGCCACGGCCTCGGCAAAAGCATATACCGAAAACAATATATAATATATAATATCCAATAATTTCTCTAACAGTCTACACATGTGATAAAGAAGAACATAAGACTAAACAATAGAAGTTGAATCTGGATCTTCGGCGAAGAGGACTAGCTGAGTATCTTCGTCAGGGCCGTCATTATCTTCGACAGGGTTGGCGTTGATATTGAAGACTCTTCCTCTTGCTGGTGGCATAGTGGTTGGGTTTTCTTGGTTTACTTGGTTAACTGGGTTTGATTGGGCTTGAGTGTTGATAACGTTAACCAATTGAGGGCATGTGTTTCTAAGGTGGGTAGGGTCGCCACAATTGAAGCAAGCTCGAGCATATGGGAACATGGGGTGTTGGGGTTGGTGATAAGTTTGGGCCATGTTTTGAGTAGGGGAAAAGGTTTGGTCTTGAAAGGTGCGACAAACATTGCTCAAATGACCATAACGTCCACAAGTTGTACATAGCCGGCAAGGTAAAGTAAGGGGATGGTGATAAAAACAGTTGTTGCATCGAGGGTGAGGTCCGAGATATGGTTTCTTATTTGGGTAAGCTGAGTTGGGTGCCACTTGGGTGATTGGGACAGCTCGGATGGGTATAGCGTGAAAAACGGGTTGATTTCGTTGGGTAGCAGCAAAAAGTCGCCCGACTCTTCTTCTCTTAGGGTTGGGTTGAGAAGGGGATTCGGTTTGGGTGGAGTCGGAGGTTTCAGTCGATTCTTTATCCTTCTTCTTTTCCTCCTTGAAGTCTTTGTTTCGAATTCGGTTCTCGGTGAGCTCTGTTGCTAGCTCCATTGCTACTTCCAAAGTTGCAGGCTTGGTACTTATCACAGGGTCTTGAATCTTTGACGGAAGACCACGAATGTAGTGCTCGATCAAACGGTAGAGAGGAGTAAACATGTTGGGAACCATTTGATGTAATTCGAGGAATCTTTTGTTGTAGGTGGTGTGGTCTCCTTCCATTTGCTTCAATGAGTAAAATTCATCTTCCAACTTCTTGATTTCACTCCTTGGGCAAAATCGTCTGGTCATGATTTCCTTCAATTCGTTCCAAGTTAAGGACATAGCATCTTCCACACCTCGTTTGGCCTTCTCTGTGTTCCACCAAGTAAGTGCTATCCCATATAGTCGACCGGTAGCATAACGCACTTTGCGATCATCAGGGCAATCGCAATTTAGAAAAGTATTCTCCATTTCTTCAAACCAATGGAGGAGTGCGGTGACACCTTCAGTCCCTTTATATTTCGGAGGGTCGCATGATTTGAAATGCTTGTAGGTGCATTTAGTGGTGTTTGGGGAAGAGTTGAAAATGTTTTGGTTTGCTTGATTGACAGGATTATTGGTAAGTGCTTGTTGAACTTGGATTACAATGTTGGGTATTACGGCAGCCATTTGTTGAGCGATTAAGGCAGCCATGCGATCGCGGGCTTTTCTTGCTCTCGTCTTCCTACGGGCGAGGTTAGAAGACATCTACAATGAATACATGACAAGAGTATGAGTTGGATGCTTTTGGGATCATGGGTCGCATTCAAGAATGATCATTTATAAAATAATTATACAAAAATACTACATCCATAGGATGTCTTGGGCTTTGCTCGCTGTTAGGCCCGTCATGCCGCCATACTTTACCTTATGTAATCATGTGGGCCCCCATGAATACCGGTTTTTCATATGGTTCGCACGGTTTCTGCCTGGTTGCGTACACAAAAACCCGGGAAAATCGAGAAATATGTATACAACGTGTGATGTTCGGAATGTGTCCAGGTGTAGACACGATGACACCTCAAAGTAGGGTTAGTTCGAACGACGTTTGGTGTGGCATGCTTTGGCCTAATAGGTCCTTCGTACTCTCATCGTTGGTCCCCAGGTAGGCAAACTGGTCCGTTATATTGGATTTATACGAATGCCAGCCTAGACAGGACGTTCCGACTACCGGTACTCGTACCCTTCCAGTTACTACATGCCCGTCGCAGAACTTACTTTGATGAGATTTGAAAATTGCATAAAAATCTTTGGATAACGAGAGTATGAAAATAAATTGAACACATGAACATCGATATATGTATAATGAATATGTATATATGTATAATGAATATGTATATGAGCATGTATGTTTGACTGAAATGTAAACAAATATGAAACAAATAAATATCACAAGTTTGTATGTAACCACCTAATCAATTTAAAATTTAGGCAGACTATAGTATAGGCTCTAAGGGTCTAATAACCTATCCTATATCCCTATAGTCATGGCTCTGATACCAATCTGTCACACCCCCGACCCGCAGCGGATAAGGTGATCGGGGCATGATTGGGTTATCATCAAAGCTCATGACATTTATTAAACGTTTCATATTCATTAATACAATTTAAATGGAAATTTACAATGATTGCTACAACATGATCTAACTACAATTTAAACTTCTTTGTTCTCTTCTAAGGCATATCCTATGTTTTCCTTGCTTCAACCTGTTCACCTGTATCATGTGTAAAAAGGTTTTTGGATCAACATAATGTTGGCGAGTGAATCCTATGGAAAACATTTGAACAATTTATTTAAATTGATTATGAACTATGTGCACAACCAAACATGAGTAAAATTAGATGTAACTTGATCAACAATCATAAGATGTTAAATGAAACACTCATGAATAATAATGGAAACAATTAAAGGCACGCGATGCTCAACTCGTCTCTCACGAGGAACTGAGGGGCCTGATGAATGAATTGCATAAACATGATAATATGAATCACACAACTACAAACAATATAAACTCAATGAAAACACACATGAACAATAATGAATTTGAATTGAAGCACGCGATGTTCTACTCGTTTCCCACGAGGAACTGATGGGCTTAATGTATGAGTTTCATGTAATTTGACCAACGGAATATAAATAAATCACCACAATAAATCAATCTAAGTTCAAGTCATGATGTGGTATGGCACAAGTTTAAATAAATAAATTAATTAATTCATAACACATGACACACCCCAAAACGTGTAATTTAAAAGGGGGAATTGTAAGATTCACTCACAGTGGGTGCGTTCGGTTGATGACGTTGAATGCACGCGAAGTGGTTTTAACCACGAGTGAGATTTAACCTAGATAAATCGCATTATGGTTTGGTAAGTAAACGGATTTTATTAAACTATTTTAGTAGGATTGTTGGGTGTATTTTTGTGAGTTTGAGGCTATTTTCTAATCTAAAAAAAATGTTATTTTTAAGTATTTATAATTGATTTTTAATTAAAATAATTAAATAAAAATAATAAAAATATTTTATTTTTTTCTGCTACAGTGACATTGACCTGTTGACTTTGACTGGTCGTTGACCGGTTTTGAGGCATATTGTTGTGCGCTCGGTGAGGCTCGAACCCGAGACCTCCCGTACGCGTGCACGCAGCTCTACCAACTGAGCTACGTGTCTAACCCGTTATATATCCGATTTTAATTTCATATATACATTAATTAGAATTAACAGAAAATAATTTTATTTTAAAAACAGTTTAAGCGGACCGGTTTTGCACTCCACAGGTCTCGAACTCGGGACCTGTGGTTTAATCTAACACACAGTCCACCGCTGGACTGTGTGTTCAACATGTTATAACATTCGATTTTTATTATACTTAAATACTAATTATTTATTTCCTTTTCTGCCTTAATTAAAAAGAGAAGATAATTGTCCGAGTCGGTGCTGAAGACCGGACTCGAACTCGTGACCAGCGATATAATCAAACACACAGTCCACCGCTGGACTGTGTGTCTAACTTGGTTATTATTCCGGTTAACAATATATTTAACATATATCTGTGGCGATCCGGTTCAGTTAAACAAAAACTTGATTTTTATTAAGGCAGCGTGTACGAGCCGGGATTCGAACTTGAGACGTTAGCGTTTTATGTGCACACAGTCCACCGCTGGACTGTGTGTCTAACCCGATTAATTTCTTGATTTATATTATACTTATATGTTAACAAAAGTGCGTCGTCTTCTTCGTCAATGTTGAACCAGAAATCGGGTCTGACTGGTTCGAGTTTTTATTCAAGTTTCATTAATGTTTTAGGTTAATTACTGGTAAGATAGAAGTAAAAAGAAAGGAAAATAAGCGTGAGGTATACCGACTCACTTTCCTCTGTTTTCCGGCAGAACTCCGGCGACAGAAAACAACTCCGGCGTCTGGTGTCTTGCAGCAGCAAGTCTCCGAAAAACTTGGAAAGAGTATGGGTATCTCCGGTATAAGCTTCAGAGGTTCAGAAAAGCTCGGCAATGGGGAAACCGGTTTTCCGGCGACGAACAGGTTTATTCCGGCGAGTGGAATTACGCCGAGAAAAGGTGTGATTTTTGAGCGAAAGTGTTTGTCGTCGGTTGTGGGTCAATTTATAGGACAAATCGTCAATGCACTTGGTCTGAATTCCGACTGTGTTCGATATTTAAATTTTCCGGCGGTTATGAATTTGGTCGCGGACTTTAAACATCGGTTATAACCGATATGTGGTTAATGGTTTACGTTATAACGTAAATCGTAGTTAAGACTCGCTAATTTACCGGGATTCCGACGACTGAATCGTTTGGGCGCCGGTTTTGAATTTGTAACGTTATTATATCAATTAAATGATTGAAATATATAACAAACAGAACAAGCGGCGCAGTGGTTTGTGTGTGAGGTGATAAGTCACTGAGTGACTCGGTACAGACCCGGGTTCGAAACCCGGCAGATGTATTTCATTTTTATTTTGCGATTTTTGACAGTTTTTCAAAAACTAAATATATATTCGCGTATAATAATTGATTACGGATCGTTTAAAAATATTTTGGGCATTTAATTCGAAACGAAAATTTTGACTGACTGTTCGGTTGATAAACGGAGCGGGTTTGGTAAATCCGTTTTTGACGGATGTTACATTACCCGGTCAATGCCGAGCACGAAGCTAGAAGCAAATTGAGAAAGCTCAAGCATACCGGGACTCTCAAGGACTATGTCAAAGAATTCACAACATTGGTCCTTGAAATTCCTGATCTATCTGAAAAGGATTCCCTTTTCTACTTCCTCGACGGGTTACAATATTGGGCTAGAACAGAATTAGACCGTCGCAACGTTCAAGATTTGGCTACAGCAATTACCGTAGCAGAAAGCTTGATCGATCTTATGGAAAAACGCCCAACTAAACCCGTAGTCGAAGAACCTGATGACGACATAAGTGGGGGAGCAAAACCAATCTACAATCGAAGGATTGAAGGACCAAGACCCCCAAGAAACAATAACCAACTAGCAAGGAGAGGATGCTTCATTTGCGAGGGGCCGCATGATGCACATGATTGCCCAAAGAAGTCTAAGTTAACGGCCCTTATTAGGACCGAAGATGATGAAGACGAGGGTAGCGGGGAGGCTCGTCTAGGAGCAATGCAACTCCAAGTCCTTAATGCTTTAAGGACACGACAAACAAAACCCTTAAAAATAGCCCAAGATCTCCCGAGTAAGACAATGAAAAGTTATGCAGATGAGAACCCGAAAGGCCTTCGATTCATAACACTCGAGATTAATGGGCGACTTGCAAAAGCTTTAGTTGATACCAGAGCCAGTCACAATTTCATCACTAGGGACGAGGCCAAAAGACTTGGTTTACGGATCAGCACGCAAGAGGGACTAATAATGAAGGCTGTTAGTGGAGACCCCAAAGCAATCGAAGGAGTCACATATAATGCTAAGGCCAAGGTCGGGACATGGAACGGCAAGATCACTTTCTTGGTCGTTCCCATGGACGATTACAAGATCGTGCTCGGGATGGCTTTCTTCCGGAGGTCCAACGCCATTCCAGCACCCTTTCTCAACACCATGTACATCATCAAGAATAAAGAAGTTCACACGACATCCATGGAGACAGAGTCGGTGCACCGAGGCAAAACCTTGTCCGCCATGCGGATCGTGAGAACAAGGCGTCGATCACGCAAGCGCCACGACGAGGACATCGTGAATTTAGGTGGGGGAGAATGTCACGATCCGCCCAAATACAAATTTTTTCGCGAGTTCCAGAAGATTGCGGGATACTAAAGAGCGTCTAGGGCTGCCCGGAAGTCTCCGGAACAACCTACAAGTTGCTGGAACATTGTGGCACCCTTAGAATGTTCAAGATCAACCTTGAAGGGCCTCAAAAGAGTCAAGAATTATTGGATATTTTGCAAGAACACTATAGAAATTATTATATAAATATCAAAGATATTATGTATAGAAAGAACTAGAGATAGAATTCTCTAGATCTAACTTAGGACTACTATAAATAGGTGATTGGGGTCTCATTTGGAGATCACCCAACACATTAGCAAGTTATCATACTTGTACTTGTAAACTCTCTTTTGTAAACATCTTGTAATCAATACTAAGTTGTTTCTTTGAAAGCAACACTTGCAATCATCACTCGAATCCGACAAAACCTTATCATCGTTGGGCACATAGCTTAACTTAGATCGAGTCTAAGTTGCTACACGTGAGTTAAGAAGTTACTCCGTGACACAATGCTCTTTAAATCCAATTAAACTTTTCTTACAACCAACAGTGCGGCCACACTTTTCATCAAAATACATATCGTTTTATACGAAAGCTTCATTCTTAGGTAAGACATTTTAAAATACCTCGGCATTGAGTTATTCAAACTTGTTTAAACTCGTTTGTCTATACACACACATGCACGTTTTACTTATGCTCAATGCCTCGAATCATTTTAGACAATTGAACCCTTTTTACAAACCTATCTTTTCGTTCCTCGAACCTTCATACTTTTCAACACATTTCAAACTTCCAAGTCTCGATTTTAGACAATCATTCTTCTAGCCAAAATGCTTTTTCTCCAAGGTCTTCCTCTTTAATAAATTTCGGGACGAAATTTCCTAAAGTATGGGAGAATGTAACGCCTTGTATCTTCGTATTTCTAGTTTAAAAATGTTCGTATTCGTATTCAAATTTTAGAAACCTTACATTCGTATTTTAGTTTCAATCTCACAATTCGAGGCGTTAATCATAATAAAATTCATATTTTATACATATTTTTTTATTCCACAACCGATCATTTAAATACGTATTTATACGCAAACCAACACAATTATATGTATAAATACTTATACACACATCCCCTCAATACTTGAATTATACTTTTATACTTTTTTTATATATACTCAATTACATAATATATACTCAAGAAATACCAAGAAACATACCAATCATCTTTCCACCTCATCAATCATCTTCCACCTTCTTTAACCAATCATATTTCACCATTTTCCACCTCCTTTCTCCACCAATCATCTTTTCAATCCTCTTCCAACTTCTTTAACCAATCATCTTTTCAATCCTCTTCCACCTTTTTAACCAATCATATTTCACCCATTTTCAACTTCTCTACCTATAAATGGCAACCTCCTTCTACCATTTTCTTCATACCATTTTTCTCTCCATCTCTCTAATTTTCTCAATCTCTATAAATCAAAAATTCTAAAAGGACACTATGTGTTCCAACCATTCTTCTCTCAACCTCTCTACTTCTCTCAAATCTTTCAAGCAAGAAAGAGAACTCTAAGAGTTCTAAAAGAAAACACTAAGTGTTTTAAAGGAAGCTTTGAAGCTCCAACCTCCAACTCTTCACGGAATCACCAAAAGAAACTTTGCAAAACTGTGAGCATACTCGACCCTTTTTACGCTTTAACACATTTTTGGGTGCAACATGTATACAAAATCCACTATACGCAATCGATTATAATTAAACACTCAAACCATCGAACACGTTCATTGTTATGCTTAGGTTGTTTATGATTGTTAGTTTCAACTTGTTACCCATCATATTGTTATGCTTAGGTTGTTTATGCTTGTTAGTTTCAACTTGTATTCCCATTATATTGTTATGCTTAGGTTGTTATGCATGCTAGTTAAAGATTTTAATTATATACTATATACTATGCGTAAGTTGTTTATGTATGCTCGTTTCAACTTGTATATAAACTGCCATGTAGATTTGAGACAAACTTTTATACATATACTATTATTCAAACTTGTATGTTCACCAATGCTTTTGTACTAATCCATGCTTTTATTACATGTTGCAGGATTGTAACAGATGAATCTAGTAGGATTTCCTAGAAACGCATTTAAATTTAATGTTCGTTGTATAATAATTTATTTTCAATCATGTTGTATCTCGATTCCAATACTTGTACAAAAATCATTTTAATGAAATGAAGTTTATTTATTTGAATACTTATGGTACATTATTTATTTTAAACTTGTGGTGCTCCTAGTTCAAGCAACGTAAAAAGCAATTATTAATACTTGTCACAGTTAGAGTTATGAAGTCTCTTGCAATCTCGTTTCGTCTCATCCTGATGTTTCCGCTATCAGTTGGGGTGTGAAATAGTCATAGTGTTTTGCCAACTCGTCATCTAGCATGGCTGTCACCTAATTAGTTTGCCTAGTCATGAAGGTAATCCGCTATCTCAGATAGCGCGCTGGATCACCATTTTCCTTCATATAACTTCCGTACACAAGACAAGCAATTATATCTTTGGCTCCACCCCCTCCCGAAAAAAAACCTCAAAAATCAGAGCTAATAGCATGAATTATGAATTTTAACAAAAGTAATGATTTGATCAAAACTAAAAATTGAGAACATAGAAATTTTGAAAATATATGTCCCTAAAAATGACAAATGGACTTAATGTGATTTAATTATACCTAAGAGGGGTGACACCATTACCCTAAGATACTCTAACCCTCTCCACTCATGCAGTACTACATCTAACTTCATCCACTACTCTAAAATACCTAATTTGGTGGCATCACTACGTTAAAAGTTTTTTTTTTTATTTTTTATAAAAAATTAGTTTTATTTAAAAAACATATTAAATAAAAAAAATTGAACTTTGGACCAAGCTTTCAAGATAAAATAAAAGATACATAAAATTCAACTAAAAACAAAAAAAAAATACGATTAGGGAAATAAAAAAATAGAACAAACTACGATAAATCTTTCTCGGTTTCCCAATAATTTTTCCAACCATAGTTCGCAACTAATTCACGTTTTCGTTGTGGAATCACTTGCAACATTTTACTGCGGACATCGTCGCGTGGTTTCGTAAGCGTGAACAAGTCATGGTCAAATTGTCATCTGTCTAATTAACTATATTTGTATTTTTCTTTGGTAATAAATTTATATAAAATTTAAAATATATTTAGGACTTCTAACATGTAATTTTTAACAACTAAGCTCACGAATATACATAAATATATTAATAATACTCATACTTTTTTTGAACGGCCAACGAATCCTTCAAATGGCTACTAGCAAAATTCATCACATCGGAATACACTCGCACCCTGAACCGGGGAAAAGCCTCACCTAGGGCCAAAGCCCGTGAACACTTGCCCGAAGGCACCACAGTGCGGTGAGGTAAAACCTGCTCAGTTCAAGGATCGAACTAGCGATCGCCGCCTACTCGTCTAGTCTCTCATCATCACCAGGTGCTGCATAAACTAAATGTTCGGGGAAAGAATTGAACTTAAGTCACTTGGAACACTAAGTCTCTTCCTTACCACTCCACCACTAGCTCATTGACAATTGGAGTTAAAGAGTCAATATACAAACAACAGGGAACGGCATCATTTGTATCACATTTATTTTTATATATTGTATATAATAATTTATAACATTGCATCAATTAAACACATACGACAAATTACTAACCTCCCAACGGATCACATAAAACAAAATATTAACTACTTATAGTTTTAAAAACTGGGTACAAGCATCAACTCCGTCTTCCTTTCAACCGTGGCTCCAAAGCTCTCGGTCATGTCAAGTTTGTTATGGCTAGCACCATTGGGGAGTTTCCACTTAAAGTAATAAAGTATATTAGCCAACGGAAGTTGCACGTTTGCTAGACCGAGTGCAGATCCTGGACACATCCTCCTCCCGGCCCCAAATGGAAGATACTCATAATCCGCACCCATAATGGTCATGTTGTTGTTTTCGAACCTCTCGGGGTTGAAACTTTCAGCGTCTTTCCAGTATTCAGGATCCCAATTTATTACAAACACATTGATAATGAGTTTGGTCGTGTTGGCTACATCTCCGGCTAGATTCATCGGCTGTCGGCACTCTATTGGCATGACCAAAGGTAGTGGAGGATGCAACCGTAGTGTTTCTCGGATCACAAGGTTTAAGTAGGGCAGGTCTTGAATTTCTTCTTCTTTGATTCGCTCTTTAATGTTTAGTGCTTGCCTTAGTTCTGCTTGTACCTTCTCCATCGCTCTCGGACACCTTATTAGCTCGGAAATCGCCCATTCGACTGTCACGGAGGAGGTGTCTGTGCCGGCTCCAAACATGTCCTGCATCATTCATTAACCCTAGTTAAGAATAAGAGAACACATGTAACTGATCATTAATATAGGGGGTGGTACTAAATACACCCTCTATTTACTTGTAATACCCTTTCATATCCTAGATTGGGGCTGTCCCAACTGCTCGACGATCGTTCGAAAAAGCTCGAAAATTTGCTCGTTCAATTCCTTGCTCGGTTAAAACCGAGCCGAGCCGCTCGGTTCGGTTAAAAACGAACCGAGCACGAGCATAGGTACGCTCGCTCGTCGCTTGTTCAGTTTCGATCGAATTTATTTTTATTATATATATATATATTATATTTATTAAATAGGTTTCGATCGAATTTATTTTTATTATATATATATATACATATATTATATTTATTAAATAGGTTTCGATCGAATTTATTTTTATTATTATATATGTATAGGATTCGGTTCAAAGGAGAACCACTCCTAGTTGCGAGAACCGTGAGAACCAATATTAACTAATCAAATTGAGGGGTATAGTTGTAAATTAACCCAACTGACATATATGGAATTTCGAGGTATATGTTCGATCTCAGTCACAGATCTATTTTCTCTCTCTCTCTCTCATATCACGAAATTCAGCTCTCACTCTCTCTCTCTTGCTCACTTACCAGAACCATAGGTGAGCAAGAGGTGGGTGACGGTGTTGGTGGTGCCGGCGACCGGGGGAGGGGGTGGTTTTGTTACTGGTAGTGGTGGTGTAGGGCGGAGGTGGGTGACGGTGTTGGTGGTGCCGGCGACCTAAGGTGACTCACCTGATGAGTTCGGCGACCTTCTCTTGGTCACCCTATCTCTCTCGCACCTTCTCTATGATAGGGGGTGGTTTTTGTGACCGGTAGTGGTGGTATGGGACATACGACCTTTTTCAATAGGGTTACCTGTCACCCACTGACCCACCCTCACTCTCTTCCACGCGCCGCCGGTGGTGGCGGTGTTTTTTATATGGTTGCAACAGGGATAGGGGCGGTGGTGATGGTGGAGGATTTGGTCACTAGGTTGGCGGCAGGGGACGGCGGGCTTGAACGACGGTGTGGCGGCGGTGGATGTTGACTCTCACAAAATAGAGCTGCGTACGATGGCGGTTAGAAGTGGTGAGAGGACGGCTACAATGGTGGGGCGCGGTGGATCTCGAATCTCATTGAACAGATCAGTGGATCTCGAAAACTTGTTGAACAGATTGGTGGGTTTTGATTTTGTGAAGAAGGTGAGAAAAGAAGTGGGAAGTTGGATATGGTTGCAAGACCACAAGTAGTTGATTGGATATTAAAGATACGTTCATCTATATCATGTTAGTTATTTGTGTTTTTATTTTTTTGATGTTAAGGTAATTAGGGTTTTTTTATGATCTGGGTTTGAAGTATCGGTTGAAATTTGTAGAAAAGGTTGTTGATTTTTGGAAAATCTTTGAAGATGCTTATACATTTGCTTATATTGGTTAAAAAGGTTTGATTTGGCAGCTACTTGTTGTGGGGTTGTTGTGTTGGGAAGCAGGGGTGTTATGGCTACTGTAGAGGTACTAAATGGAGGGAGTTTTGTGACTTTGGAGCAGATTAAAGGGTTTATGGTGATTTATTTTTGCCAAAAGTGTTGATGGTTCTTAAGGTTTTGAAGGAACATGGGTTAATTTGACTGCATTTTTTTTATGGCTGACAATTCAATATCGCTCTCTGGCCTTGGAAGGTATTAATTTATGGTTTTTAAATTGGTTAATATGATAAAACTATTATAACTTTCTAAGTTTTTTGTGCATTTTAATTGATGGTTACAGGTTAGAGAGTTGGCTGAGAAAGAGTCTGAGAATGGTGTGTTTAAAATGCTCTACAACGATGTTACTCGGTTCTTGACAACCATTCTTATTAGCACAACGTAAGGGGCGATGATGATGAATGCCTAGTTTGTCTGAGTGAATCGGTGGCTGGGATATACCAAATCTTGGCGGGGCGATTTTCTGGCGGGGGATACATTAGATGCCGCCGTGATTATTGCAGCCTTAGAGGTTTTATCCCCTTTTCTACCGGTCATTTTTACAGGAGCCATTTAAATTAGGTGTCAGTGGTCTTTTTTGCGTTGGCAGTGATAGTACGAAACATTTTTTCCGACAATTGATGATGATGGCGTGGCAAGGATGGTGGAGGGTAGGTTTTTGACCCGCAACCCCGCTTTTGCAGTCATGATTTCTTGAAACTTTGAGCCAAACTGTGTTTTTTTTCAAGATCCACACATCGTTTTGATTTTTGT
Source organism: Scalesia atractyloides (assembly GCA_947069175.1). Classification (NCBI taxonomy): domain Eukaryota; kingdom Viridiplantae; phylum Streptophyta; class Magnoliopsida; order Asterales; family Asteraceae; genus Scalesia; species Scalesia atractyloides. The sequence continues at coordinate 7,904,359 of CAMTDV010001633.1, read as the reverse complement.
TTTTTTATATTATTTTTCAGTCAATTATGATAAGTACCTATTTGAGACATCCATTTGAGTCCTAATTTTTTGATATAAAAAGTTTAAAACCGGCGCGTATAACAAGTTTAAAACCGCAAGTAAAAAAAGTTTTATACCGGCGCGTAAAAGAAGTTTCAAACCGCACGTACAAAAAGTTCTAAATCGGTGCGTAAAAAAAATTCTAAACCGGCGCGTAAAAAAGTTCTGAACCGGCGCGCAAAAAAATTTAAAACCGGCATACAAAAAGAGTTTAAAACCGGTGCGCAAAAAAAGTTTTAAACCGCGCGCAAAAAAGTTTAAAACCGGCACGCAAAAAAAGTTTAAAACCGGCGCGCAAAAAAGTTCAAAACCGCGTGTAAAAAAGTTTAAATTCGCGCATAAAAAAGATTAAAACCGGAGCGCAAAAAAGTTCTAAACCGGCGCGTAAAAAAAGTTTAAAACTGCGCGTAAAAAAAGTTTAAACAGGTGACGTTTTACGTAATTTTTTTGCAAAACCTACATACATACGCCTAGTTAAACAATCGCGGCTTAAAAAAAGTTTACAAACGGGGACGTAAAAAAGGTTTAATTTTTTTAACAGGTGCATAAAAAATTTACAAACGGATGTGTAAAAGTTTGTTGCAAACCTTTTACGCCACCCGTAAAAACTTTGTTTGCAAACCTTTTTCACGCCACCTGTAAAAAATTAACAACGGGGGTGTAAAAAGTTTACATCCGTAGAAAGTTCACACGCGAGACCGTGCGCAAAAATTTGTTGCAAACCACATGTATTTCCGGATTGTCACGCTTGTTAATGTCTTTTACACCCGTAAAAAAATTGTGGATTTTTACACTTGAAAATTATTTTTACGTTCTTGCAAAACAAATTTGTGTTTTTACACCTGTGAATATTTTTTTACACGACACCATGCGTAAAATTATTTTTTAGATGGTTCACATAGAAAAAACTTTGATGAAAAGCTAAAAAAACCTGTAAAAAACTTTTTTAAACTTTACTTAAAAACTTTACGCTACCCCTAAAAGCAATACATGCAAAAAAATATGTATGAAAAGTTAAATTTTTTTTAAACTTTATTTAAAACTTTTACGCGACCCGTAAAAAACTATACACGAAAGCTGTGTATGAAAAGTTTACAACCGCTGTGTAAAAAAAAGGTTTAATTTTTTTTAACAGGGGCGTAAAAAATTTACAACCGGGGTGCGTAAGAAAAGTTTACAACCGCGGTTATAAAAAAGTTACAACCGTGGTGTAAAAAAGGTTTAAATATTTTTTTAACACGGGTGTAAACAAATTTTTGCAACTGAGTCGTAAAAAAATTATTTCTTTTACTTTTTTTTAATAGTTTGCTATTTTTACAACTTTTGTGTAAAAAGTTTGTTGCAAACCTTTTACGCCACCCGTAAAAACTTTGTTGTAAACCTTTTACGCCACCTGTAAAAAATAACATGGGTGTAATAAGTTTACATCCGTAAAAAGTTCACACGCGAAACCGTGCTCAAAAACTTGTTGCAAACCACATGTAAATTCGGGATTGTTACGCTTGTGAATGTTTTTTACACCCGTAAAAAAATTCTGGATTTTACACTTGTAAATGGTTTTAACGTCCTTGCAAAAAAAATCTTTATTCTTACACCTGTAATGTTTTTTACATGACACCGTGCGTAAAATTATTTTTTAGATGGTTCACATACGAAAAAAACAGTGATGAAAAGCTAAAAAAAAACCTGTAAAAAGGTTTCTCGTAAAGAGGTTTTCGTAAAAAAAGTCTTTTGTAAAAACGGAGCGTAAAAAACAGCGGGTAAAAACGAGGTGTAAAAAAGCGGGGCGTAAAAGTTTTTCGTAAAGAGGTTTTGGTAAAAAAAAGTCTTTTGTTACATAAGGTTTTTTTACGTCCCATTATCACAAAAAACGGGTCGTAAAAAACGAGGCGTAAAAACTGAGGGCGAAAAAAAGATGTTTTGCCGTAAAGTTTTTTGTTTTTTTTTTAATTTTGTAAAAAGTTTTTGTAAAGCCGTAAAAAACGGGGTGTAAAAACGGCTCGTAAAAAACGGGGTGTAAAAACGGGGGGGGGGGGGGGGGGGGGGGGGGGGGGGGGGGGGGGGGGGGGGGGGGGGGGGGGGGGGGGTTAAAAATGGCTCGTAAAAACGGGGTGTAAAAAAAACGCGTGTAAAACCGGGCGTTAAAAAAAGCGCGTAAAATCGGGCGAAAAACGACGCGTAAAAATTGGTCGTAAAAAACGACACGTAAAAAAGGGGTGTAAAAACGACGCATAAAACCGGGAGTAAAAACCGGACGTAAGAACGGCGCGTAAAATCGGGCGTAAGAACGGCGCGTAAAATCGGGGGGGGGGGGGGGGGGGGGGGGGGGGGTAAAAATGGCTCGTAAAAACGGGGTGTAAAAAAACGCGTGTAAAACCGGGGCGTTAAAAAAAGCGCGTAAAATCGGGCGAAAAAACGACGCGTAAAAATTGGTCGTAAAAAACGACACGTAAAAAAGGGGTGTAAAAACGACGCATAAAACCGGGAGTAAAAACCGGACGTAAGAACGGCGCGTAAAATCGGGCGTAAGAACGGCGCGTAAAATCGGGCGCAAAAGTGGCGCGTAAAAATGGGTCGTAAAAAACGGCGCGTAAAAAGGGGTCGTAAAAAACAGCGTATAAAAACCGGACGTAAAAAACGGCGCGTAAAAAAAAGCGCGCGTTAAAACTGGGCGTAAGAACAGCGCGTAAAAATGGGTCGTAAAAAACGGCGCGTAAAAAGGGTGTGTAAAAAACGGCGCATAAAACCGGACGTAAAAAACGCGCGTAAAAAACGCGCGTAAAATCGGACGTAAAAACGGCGCGTAAAAATGTGTCGTAAAAAACGACACGTAAATAATGGGTGTAAAAAACGGCGTATAAAACCGGGCGTAAAAAACGCGCGTAAAACCGAGAGTAAAAATGGCGCGTAAAACCGGGCGTAAGAACGGCGCGTGAAATCGGGCGTAAGAACGACGCGTAAAATCGGGCCTAAAAACAGCGCATAAAAAATGGGTCTTAAAAAACGGCACGTAAAAAAGGGGCGTAAAAAACGGCTCGTAAAAACGTTTTTTTTTATATAAAAATCCTGATTTTTTGTGAAAATAATCAGATTTTAAAATGTTTTTTAATTAGTAAATCTGATTTAAAAAAACAATTAATTTAGTAAGAAAAAAAGTAATAAAAAACAATATGTATAATAAGACAAAACAAGCAAATTTACTAAACTGCCATTTTGGTTTTAAAATATTAAAAAACATAATAAGACAAAAAGAATATAATATTGTTTTTATAACTTTTAATCTCATCTATCCATCTCCAAGATCTAATGGTTAGAAAGTGGTTCTTACGGTTCTCACAACTGGAGGTGGTTCTCATTTTACCCGTCCTCTATATATATATATATATATATGTGTGTGTATATGTATATATTATATTTATTAAATATAAATATCTAACATAAATATTGTGCTTGTTTTTTTGGACTTTTTATGTTTGTATTTTGTTAAATTGTTAGATGTGTGTGAGACATGTAAGTTGGTGAATTTTGGTGAATGAATGGCTCTATAGGAATGCTAAATAAAACTGAGCAAAAGCGAACCGAGCAGAGCGGCTCGGTTCTAAACGAACCGAGCACGAGCATAAGATTTCCGCTCGATTTCCTAAATCCAAACCGAACCGAGCGGCTCGGTTTTAAACCGAACTGAGCACAAGCATACCTTCGTTCGGTTTGGCTCATGAACACTCCTATCCCAGACTTGGGTGTGGGGCCCACCATTTTCCTCTCATAGTGAGGTGTATTTAGACATAACCTTTCATAACTAAACATGTCCAGCATCATTCATTAACCTTAGTTTCTTATAAATATTACTAGGTAAGCCATGCGTTTTTATAAACATACACGAACCTCGATTAACCATTATCGAAATCAACTAAATGATTCCACAATCATATATCATAGTCAAAAAATGACTATATATTTTGAATATAGGGGGTGCTACTAAATACACCGTCTATTTACTTGTTACACCCTTCAATCTCACAAACATGGGTGTGGTGCCACCATTTTTCCTCTTACAGTGAGGTGTAACAAGTAAAAGGTGGTGTATTTAGATATAACCTTTCGTAATTAAACATGTCCAGCATCATTCATTATCCTTACTTTCTTTTAAATATTACTAGTTAAGTCATGCGTAATGGGCATTATATAGGTGTGAAAAGTTTTGATAACGCCACCAGCACCATACCCCTAGGCGTTATAGGGCATAAAGAAGGAGGGACATTTATAGAATAATGCTCAAAGAGGAGAAAAACTGGAAAGTATTGAATGAAGGAAGGACATTTCTAGAATAATGCTCAAAGAGGAATTACGCTTTTACCCCCTGTTCAAAATAAAAATATGCTTTTGTCCCTAGCTTAAAATTACGATTTGGCCCACAGCTCAAAATTACGTTTTTGCCCCTGTTCAAAATAAAAACATGTTTTTGCCCACAGTTAAAAATTTACGATTTTGACCTCTGTTCAAGAATATGATTTCCCCCGTTTATAAAATTAAGATTTCGCCCTCAGTTTAAAATTACGTTTTTGCCCCAATTCAAAATGAAATGATGCTTTTGCCGCCAACTCAAAATTACGATTTTGCCCCCAGTTCAAATTTTTATACAATAGAATTACGCTTTTGCCCCAGTTTAAAATTACGTTTTTGCCCCCTGCTCAAAATAAAATTTTGCTTTTGTCCCTAGCTCAAAATTATAATTTTGCCCTCGATTCAAAATTACGATTTCGCCCTAAGCTCAAAATTACGTTTTTGCCCCAAGTCAAAAATAAAAATATGTTTTTGCCCCCAGCTTAAAATTACGATTTTCCCTCTGTTCAAGAATATGATTTTACCCCGTTTATAAAATTATGATTTCGCTCTCAGTTCAAAATTACGTTTTTACCCGGTTCAAAATAAAATTATGCTTTTGCCTTCAACTCAAAATTACGATTTTGCCCTCAGTTCAAAATAAAAATATGGTTTGCCTCAAGCTTAAAATTACGATTGTGCCTTTAGTTCAAATTTATATTACGTTGTTACCCCAAGTTCAAAATTACGAATTTGCGCCTGTGCAAATTTACAATTTTGCCCTGGTTCAGATATACAGTACTGCCATCACGTTATCTTTGGCTAATTACGATTTTACCCCTGTAAAAAATACAACTTTCCCTCAGTTACAAATTACTGTATTGCCATTGTTTTAGTTTTTTTTAACAAAACTATAAAAGTGTTTTATTTTAATTGGTGACTTGATTTAATTGTTTCCTGCCTAACACTCGCTCATTATTCGGCCATCGCCCCGCAACGCGGGCGGGGCATCAACTAGTAAGTAACAAAAACTAAACTTGTAACACCTCAAATCGCGTAAAACAACACGCGGCGGAAATACTTGGGGAGTCACGTTAACAGATTGTTTCAACAACACATGGTATTTCATATTTCGTTTTATTAGATATTAAACATAGATTATATTGTCATATTGTCTTAGAACTGTTAAACAGAATTAAACCAACAAATAAGCATTGAAATTGTTTTTCTTGTTATTAAGGCACTAAGTCCAAGTCCATTCCTACGTGAGCATGCATCAGTATCATCTAGCATCGTTCCCTGAAACATATGTGAAAACGAGTCAGCATAAAAGGATGCTGTTGAGTACATAGGTTTTGTGAGTGTATCAAGTTCATAGCTTTGTATATATTGCAATATATAATCTGACTACTAGAGTCGTAAACGAAAAAAATGTTTTGAAAGCATTTGATATTGCAATAGCTAATCGTCTAAAACCAAAAGGGTTAAAGTTTATAAAATCTCGTAGCCATGAACCTTGACTCGAAAACATTTGTTTTGTAAATCCAAGTTGTAAGTGGTCTTGAAATAACTCATATGGTTTATATCTTTAATCGAAAATCGTTGTGTGTCATTGTTTGAAATCATTTGTCCAAGTAATGTAAATAACGACACGTATGTAATGTGATAAAAGCACTTATATATAGGAAGTACCAGCGGCGTATCCACCATGCTTTTATTACATTACACCCGTTCTGTTATCTAAATCACTTTTCGTAAACCATTCGTTCATCGTTCCTCGTTATAAACCAATTGTTAATCGTTCATCGTTCGTCGTTCATTGTTATAAACAAATCGTTCATCGTTTATTGTTCATTGTCATAAACAAATCGTTCATTGTTCATTGTTTTAATTGTGAAAACTTTTGGTCGTTTCGTGAATACATTTAAACCTTTGTTGACTTGTTCGAGACCACCCACGGTGTCCCTTAATCGTATAACATACCACCAAAGGGTATGTTACAAATACAGTTTCAGTCGTTTCTCAAATTTCCCCACAAACCCTGGGAATTTTGGTAACGAGGTTGTCAGTCCTAGGCGCCATAACTTACTACTGGCTGGCTTGGCCATCATTAATGAATGTCATTCTTGTTATGAATACAACGCACCAACAAGTTCGTTAACATTATTGAAATCGTAGTATTAAATATAAACCATAGCATTTGTAATTTGAAAGCTTGAAAACAACTTGCACATATGAATCACCCCAAAATATTTGTAAAACATAAAATAGGGGAACTATGTACTCACTTGAGATATCAAGGTAAATCGTGAATCAATAAGAAAACCGAAGCTCAAAGATCCGAGAAATCACGCGTGTCCTAAAAATGAGTGATACTGTAAACATCGAGACTTGAAATTGGAGGATTCGGATAGAATGAGACCTTATAAACCAAATGAGTATTGTAACTCATATGAAATGGTTTAATAAAGTTAACATTCTGAGTTGGAAAGATTCTTAAGTTCTTTTGACCCGTTTTGACCCGTTTTGACCCGTTAAGGTAGTTTAAGCCACTTTAACGCGTCATTTGCGTAACTACGCATTCGGATAGTTGGATATGTGTCTTAAATGCCAAAATTTGTTTAGTATTGTTGTTACATCAGATTATAAGTGAAAACTTGTGTTGCATATGTTTATAATTGATTTCTTTGCAAAAATGGTATTTTGGTCATTTTTAAGGAATATTACAACTAATTTCTATAACACAATCCAAACAACATGATCATAAGGTATAACCTCAGAGGGTTATTCCCTATATATTTATGGTCACAAATATGTATTTGGTTGGGTCCGAAGATCCACCAAATGGGTCAGATTCGAAAGTCAAACCGGTGGTCAAACCGTTCTACTTTCAACTCTAAACAAGCACTAAAGTAAGAGTGACGATTTAGACATGTTTGACATGTGTAAATAAGTTTATAAAAGAGTTTTGGCATAAAAAAAAACTGTTTTGACACCCGAAATGAGTTCCGTCGTGAAATGTGCATTTATCGCATTTTGACCGAAACTTTGACTTGTCAAAATGACTAGAAATGATGGAAATCAGTAGGTATGATCAATAGGGATCATAACCATCTTGATTACTTATCATAATGAAAATTTTAATTGAACTTTGTCTTGATCAATTCATGACCAATCTGAAAGTCAACAGAAGTCAAACTGTTTGATTTTCAAGCTCAAATATGCTACAAATATGAACAAGACATGAAGAGATCACTTACAAACACAATGGAAGACCAAGGAAACTCAGATGAGGCTCCACAACATGGTTGCAACTCAGATTTGTAGCAGGAATTGAGTGATCAAAAGTTCATAAGTGTGATGAACATGGGTATTCATAGAAAGTTTGGATTAATAGGGTCATGCCAAGTGTTTATGACTCATCTTTGAAGTAGATTAGTGTCCACTTACATGTCAAAAGAAGAGATTAGGGTGACAAGTTCGAATGGTGAGTCAAAGGGTGAATAAACCGGCTGCTGCCAACAAATCTGGTGTGCTGGAGCACCTTACGGACCGTATGGTCCTTAGGCTTACGGTCCGTAAGCCAAGGTGCTGGGCACAACTTTCCAAAGTTGGCAGAACAGGCCCCTGCATCGTTTTGTCGCGTTTCAGGCATTTCAAACACCCGTTAACCCCATTTCTAAGATCCATAAGGACGTTAAAGTATATGGAACTTGAAATGTTTTGAAAAATGTTCCAGAGGACGGTTCGTTTAGTCGTACGGTTGCGCTTTTCGGTTAATTACGACGAAAATCGAAACGAATGCGTGTATGACCGTAAATGCGTAACGAACGGATTTTACACACCCCAATCATTAACATATAATATATTAATGATTAGAAAATTTTTGAATGTCTGTATACGTTCCAGATATCGAAATAAGCAAAAAGGCATGGTTTCACGAAATTTGCAAAATAGCCCCTGAAGTTACAAAAGTGTGATTTTGCCATACCGAAGCCCTCAAAACTTATTTCTAAGTTATGTAAAGGGTATTTATGGTATATTAGGCTTGTGTTCTTGTTCCGGAGTGTACATTGCTGCGAGAATCGGCAGACTTTCGTAGTTTGTCGTAATTAGTCCCTGTGATCGAATAAGCTTGTTTTTGACATACCAAACCCTTCAAAACTTATTTCTAAGTTATGTAAAGGATATTTAAAGTATGTTGAGTTTGTGTCATTGTTCCGGAGTGTACGTCGCATTAAACTGATTACATTTACGTAACAGTTTGCAATTTCACTTCCAGAAATTGTTCAAGAGTTTTGAATTGTGCAGGAATTGAATATGTGCAATTATTGAAATAGTAATACAAAAATCATAAACAAAACACAAAATTTCATAAAAATTTCATTTATTGATAACTTGTTTGACATTGTTACATGATCGGATCGTCACAGATATCACAAACTTTTCTTACAATAAAAAATTTGTGTTTTTAAAAAAATCGCATGTTACAATTATTTTCACTTGTATACTGTATAGTTTTTTTCACGCGGTTAAATAAACAATAACATAAATTATTCATGTTATTTTATATTTCCAACATATACATTTCCAAGCTGGGGGGAATAGTGCCAAGCAGTTTGTCTGGCACTTCCCTGTTGAACCAATTAGTTTATTATTTTATATCCACTTTAAAATTACGGTTGCGCCCTCAATTTAAAATTACGGTTGCGCCCCCACTTCAAAATAAAATTATGTTTTTGCCACTCGCTCAAAATTACGATTTTACCCTTAGTTTAAAATTACGATTTTCCCTAAGCTCAAAATTACGTTTTGCCCCCGTTCCAAATAAAATTAGGTTTTCCCCTAGCTCAAAATTACGACTTTTCCATCAATTCAAAATTATGATTTTACCCCCAGTTTAAAATAAAAATATGACTTTGCCCCGGCTTAAAATTACGATTTTATCCTCTGTTTAAAATTATGATTTTGCTCCCATTTGAAAATTTTCGATTTCGCCCCAGTTAAAAATTGTGATCTTGCCATGGTTTTTAGATTTCTTTTTTTTTGCAAAACTATAATAGTGTTTTATTTTACTTGGTTGACTCAATGTATCTTTTATTGTGTCAAGTTGTTGTCTAGCACTCGTTCATTGGTCCTGACAAATTAGTATTTTATCCCGTCTCAAAATTAAAGACATGTTATCGTTTTAATCCCTCCGTCCCATTAGAAGTGTCCTATTTTGAATTTTCAAAGTCTTGATTTATAAACTTTGACCTTAAATAATTTTGTTTACGTTAGTTAATACTTGATGAAAGTTATATGATTTGAGTGTGTTTTACATGTGTTTTTATCGGGTTAATTTTCATCAGTTTATAAAACTCAAAAAATATATAATTAAAGTTAAAGTTTATAAATAAAGACTTGAAAATTCAAAATATGACACTTCTAATGGGACGGAGGGGGTAGTTTTTTTAGCAAAACTAAAGTAGTGTTTTGTTTTAATTGGTTGTCTCGATGTATTTTGTTTTTAGATTGTCTTATAAGTAGTATGTACAAGTAACCTAAAAACATGCATACATGTTATAGAACTAAGAAATATTCGATTTAATGTCCCGCAACGCGGGTGAGCATAATTGTATATTTTATTCGTCCAGACATGCCTAACACATGTTCATTTGTGCTGACAAATTACAATTTTGCTCCCAGTTTAAAATTATAGTCTTTTCATCGTTTAGTATATTTTTTTAGCAAAAGTATGGTAGTGTTTTGTTTAAATTTGTTGACTCGGTATATTTTTTTGAGATCGTGTTATGAGTAGTATGTATAAGTAATTGAAACACAAACATACATATTATCAGAGAGAAATTTCGGCTTATTGCCCCGCAACGCGTGCGAGACAAAACTAGTTTTAAATAAATACAATATTTAACTTTTTATTAATTAATACTTAAAGAAAAATGACTCAATGAAAACAAACTAACAAAAACTACAAAACTCTAAAACAAAGCAATGACTCATTGTAGAACACTTAGGCTTTGGATTAGTGGTCAAGAAAATTTATCTTTTATGGGGAGACCAAGATTCAATCCTTTGGAGGTACAAGTATTTGAGGAAAAAAAATTAGTTGTTCAAAAAAAATGACTCATTGTAGTGCTGCCATATAAGCTTTCTTCCATCGCTGTTCAGTTCATTTTCAATTATCGGCTATGGCGGAGTGGGAACTGGTGTTGACGGAGTGACGGTGGTGTGGTTCGTGTTGCCAACACCGAGGCTGTTGTTCCAATTGTCGCTATTGTTAGGAAACATGCGCTCCAGCGGCGTCGCCATTATTGTTCAGGTCGTTTTCTACTTCGGCGTCATTACCATCTTCCTTGTCGCCTGTTAGTGTCTCACACAATTCACCCCACCATCAGGCCAAGGGAAAAAACAACGTAAACCAATAAGAGATTGCCATGTGTACCATCAAACTATTGTAGCTAAGAAATGTGATTTGTTATATACTTTGGTGATTCCGTGCGCTTGGTTTGTTGTGATATCGACACTCAATATAACAATCGAAAAAGAAAACAAAAAAATGAATACCAGTAGTGGTTCAGTATCGATACAATGTTGTTCAATCAGAGTGGGTTCAGTTCGTCATAGTACCATTATGATGCTGACACTCATATCACGTACTCACGATACCAAAAAAAAATACTCTTACTAATACAATTCCGTTTTCAACAAAATTTAACGGAATGTAGAAAAAAATTAAACACACATACGTCTTCAACTATTTTTAAAAGTTAACGCACACAAATTTGTACATTCATAACGCGTATTAAATAATATAGTGGCCGTGAGAGTTTTTTCCTTTAATTAAATGAAGATTATCGATTATAATATATAAATCAAATAATCATACAAACAAAATATGCTATTATCGATTATCTATGAATCCATGAATATATAATTCTTTTTGTCCCGGGTAAAAAGGTTTTTCTTTTATTATTATTATTATTAATATTATTATTATTATTATTGAAAAAGATGACAACATCCCACTATTATTCAAGTTCTTTAATATAATATAATATAATATAATATTACACATTGTGCTATTGAAACTATACAATACAACCATATTATATAAGATAGGGGAAGGTTAATGTAATAGTCCTTTAATGTACAATGGTAGGTGTGATATCCCGGATTTTTCGGATAACTTACACGTGATATTTGTCGAATAATATATATGATAAGTATGCATGAATTAAATACGTGTTGTGTGTTGTGTGGATTTTTAGTTATATATGTATGTATAATAAATATGTATACGAACGGAACCGAAATCGCAAACACAAACCGAGATCAAACCTTAAACCCAAACCTATCTCGGCTACAAGATCAAGCCGCAAACCCTTTGTGAACAACTCAAATCATTCTCGGTCGATACCAAGCCCAAGACCGCAAACTTATTTTGTTTAAAACCAAACCCAATCCAACTCAAACTAATCGGCCACATGATCAAAACCAAAACAACCATTCTAGTCTCTCGGCCACAATATACAAACCCAACCGTAACCTTAATCCCTCGGCCACAAACACTAACCAAAACCGAAACTCATAGCATGTAACTTTAGTCCCTCGGCCACGTGATCAAGACCCAAACCAAACAACCCAAGATTCTCGGCCAACAACACTTATCCCAAACCGTAAACCTTATCATGTGCGCCTATAAATTCAGCTCTTGCATGTTTCCTTCACAATCCGAAAACCCTAACCAACAAGACTGCCGTCGGCAGCCTCACCTTCATCCCTCTTGGTCGCGAATATCTTCTCTCCTTCGGCATCTTGATCTGATCAGCTTTGTTCAATTGTCCGGTCGCTAACAGCCGGTTATCTCCAGTCCTGTTCAGTCTAGATCGCAAGATCAGTCTTTCCTTCTCTCGGTCTCAGCAAGCAGCAGCCCTCATTCACGGTTCGTTTACACTGTTAGAGGTTATCTCTGATTACAAGATCATGTTCGGATGATATGTATGCTTAGATGTTTAAGTTGTTTCGGATAATATGTATGCTTAAATGGTTTAGTTGTCTTGAATTATATCTATGCTAGAATGGTTAGTTATTCCGGACGATGATTGCTGAATAAAAGCGGCTTTGTTAATCTTTGTTTATAGTTATGATAGTTTTCGGAACATATAAGATTGCCAAGCATGATTGAATGAGATGTTAGATTAGCCGATTTGATGATGATGTTTACATTGAATGATCTTATTGTTTCGGATTGTTTACACTAGGTGGAATGTTGTTTGAAAGCGGAATGTATAGGCTGTGATTTGTGTATAAAAACTAAAGTATTGAGAAGGGTTGCATGGATAGGTGATTAGTATTAATCTAGGACTAGAAATCAGTTCTTGATCACCTAGGCTAATCGCATGAACGAGTTATACGAACTTATTATAAAGAGATGCTGAAACAGGATGCTGATTAAAAGTTACAGCCGACTTCATCTGGCTGTAACTTGGTCGTTAGTTGTCGAAAAACGGATTTTCTGAGGTCTAGAACGTAGAGATTTGAATAAGGAATCTAATGGCGCTGGATTCATAATTTTCTGAAATCGTTTGATATTTTTAAAGGGCTAAACAAGTTCAGTAGGTAAAGCTGTTAAAATTCTGGAATTTTGTTGGTTGTTTATCAAGCTAGATTTTAAAGTCAGTAGAGGGTTGAGTCATTATTTTTGTACAGCAACTAGGTATAGAAATTTCCGGGCAACTCCAACTGGAATTTTGTTAATCGGACGATCAGTGATTTTTAAATAAATTCTTTCGTGAACTGCAGTCAGAAAGCGGTAAATCTGACTGCAGCTTAATGAATTAATATTTATGGTTAATTGGTAAAGATTTAGGACTTGGAAAAATTATATAAATTTCTATGGTATAAATGTCACCTACTGTAAAAATATGGGAATTTTTGGAATGTTAGAACTATTTTATAAAAATCCTAGAAAACAGCTGAATAATTGAGTGTTAAGCAGAAAGTTGATACCTTGTGATTTTATGCATTAAAGTGTTGTATGGAGTTGGAATATGTTCATGATAAGTTGTTTGATTTCTATGATCACATGAGAATACTTGCATGCATGTTTGAGCGTTAGATATGTTGTTTGTGTGTATCACTTTGTGAGTAAATTGCGTGTGGAATTTGTATTGGTGTGATTACACACTGACGTGGAATTAATTGGTTTGTTAGGACGCAACTAGCGGTCCCATTCCTTATAACATCTTTGCCACACTAACCGAGCAAATAAAGGTGAGTTCACGGCCCCTAACTTTATACGGTTTTTAAACAACAGGGGGAGAAACATGTATACACTCTCAAACTCAAACTCTTTACGTTATACGAATCTAACGTCACATAACTATACGGTAACTAAGTTAATGTTAATGTAATGTTATGGTCACTATGCAGCTTTATCACTTAAGTCCTCGACAATCTCCTCGGATCGTTAGTATTTGGGTTAAATAGCGGGGGAATTATAAGTAGTACTACTGGGTCTGACGAGCCCCATCCGAGCTAGTCGCGCTAGCTGACCGGGTTATGGTCAACGGGTGTATGATTGGCCTAACATCGCCATGGTCATGTGATAGACCTGGCAAAACGGAGGCACAACTGTCAGCTTCGATCGCGAACACTTAGTGACATGACTTTAGGCTAGCTACCTATATACATTAATATTGAACTTAATTACGGAACAACTTAATATTCCGGGTTTGGAATATTGGAACATCAACTTATTATCCCGGGTTGGGGATAATGGAAACAACAACTTAATATTCCGGTTTGGGAATATTGGAAGCAACAACTTATTATTCCGGGATTGGAATAATGGAACTGATTAGTTATCCCGGGTTGGGGATAACGGGAGTAACAAACTATAACCGAACAAACAATTTTATGAAAACCTGTGAACTCACTCATCTTTAATGTTGACACTTGTTTCTTTACATGTTTCTCAGGACGCTAGGAGCTCTAGGTGCACGCACACGCATTGAACAAGACATCATTATAGAGTCTCATTTATTAATATTGTTTTGGGATTTTTCATTTGTTTTGGCGTTTGTGTTGGCGCCCGCATCATTCCTTAATTATGCTTCCGCTCAAACTTTAAAAACTGATGCTTATGCTAAATATTGGTAATCTAAAATTTACAACCAATGATTTTGGAAAACGTATTATCAAATCATATAGAGTCGTTCGACGTACTAGTGTCTTAGATTCTGGTTTGTTCACACGTCTCGGGTAGAACTCCGCAAGTGGAAATTGAGGGTGTGTGACAGATTGGTATCAGAGCCACTAGCTATAGAGAACCAGGTTTGCATTAGAAGTAGACCTAAACTATAGCTGATATCACGACACTAGACTTAGTTTGGCACTGAATTATTATATCTTGTTATGTAATATGCTACAAACGTGTTTGGTAGGTTATACCTTCATAATAAGAAATGAAAACAACTCGTAACTAACTACACGACCTAACAGGCAATGTCATCATCCTCATCGTCATCATCGTGCGACAGACTCATGCCAGCAAGAGCACCAGGAAAGGCACCAATGGTGGAACCCATACCACCTTATGGCATGGAGACACGCTCAGCAGCGAGGAAAAGGCTCGCTCTGGGGGAGGAGTCGTCGTTGCGCCCAACTATTGCTGTACGTTGAACCGGTTAATCCTGTTGAAATAGGACTTGACATGCTTAGAATCCTGGTACATACACAACAAAAACAGTTAGAAAGAATGCAGGAAACCATCTTAGCACAAGGATGGATGATCCGACACCTTACAGGAAAGACCGACTCGCTCGAGGAAGAACATCGTACGAGTAAGATAGCTCGTAACACCATAGCCAGGGATCTGCGTGCTGAGCAGATAAGAGCTGACTGGCTGGAGGACAGAGTCCTGGAAAATAGTTGGAATATTCAGGAACTGTAAAATCAAGCACTTGAACCAGCACCTGCCCCTCCAGTGCCGGTAGAGGAGGATCCTGAAGAGGATCCGGAGGAGGACCCAGCTGAGGAAGCTGGAGATGCCGCACAGGAGGACGGCAATGACAGTGACTTGGGGAATGGAGACGTAGACGACTGACATGTCTCGTTTATATTATTTGTTTTCCTTCAGTTTATTATTTTCCACTTGTATTTAAACTTGAGACTTTATAGTGAATTCGTAGTTTGATTTGCACTTTTGTAAGACGTTGAGATTTCAGTTAATCAAGTATTACTTTTGATTATTTAACATATTGAGTTGACATAACTTAATAATTATTAAAGTACGAAGTAGGATAACTATATTGGATATATAGACTTATCAGGGTATGTTTGTGTTGTGTTTCGAAGATCTAAATGGCGACTGGAAGACGTGGAAACCTAAACTTGACGCCCGAAGAGCTAGCTGCCATGATTCAGGAGCATGTGAACGCAGCATTAGCGGGTGTTCAGAACCAGCCGGCAGGTAACCATTATTAAGTTTTCCCGTGAAAATCTAATAGTGAGGCTAGTACAATTCCTTGCTGACTTCTTGTTCTCTGTCAGCAGGAGGGGGCTTTAATCCCTATAAGATGTTCCTTGACGCAAAGCCAAGCAAGTTCTCGGGGGCGGAAGGACCCATTGGACTGGTCCGCTGGATCGAAAAGTCGGAATCCGTTTTTGAAATGTGCAACTGCTTAGAGGCCAACAAGGTCAAATACGCCGCCTCAACACTGGAAGAGGGGGCACTGACATGGTGGAATGCCCAAGTCCAAACACGTGGACTGTTAGCTGCAAATGCAATGGCATGGACTGAGTTCAAGGCCCTGATTAAAGAGGAGTACTGTCCACGAGACAGAGTGCAACAGTTAGAGCAAGCTCTATGGAACCACAAGATGGTGGGATCGGAAATTGAGGCTTACACCGCAAAACACCATGACTTGGTATTTCTGTGTCCTGAATTGGCCAACACGGTGGAGAAAAGACTCGAGTTCTATCTCGGGGGTCTGGTTCCGGAAATTCAGGGCATGGTAATGGCTAGTAACCCTGTAACAGAACATCAAGCAATCCGATTGGTCTCAAAACTCACCGATAAAGCGGTGGAACAGAAGAAACTGCCAGCACGGGGTACCACTGAAGTTGCCTCAGATAACAAAAGAAAGTTTGAAGACTCCACCATTCGACAGTCTTCGTCACCTCATCCACAGCAAGGGAACCAGAAACGGTTCAATCACTACCACAGCCACCGGGGTCATCAAAATCGTTCCAACTACAACAACAACTACAACAACAACAACAACCAGAATGCAGGCAGTTATGTAGGTCGAAAGCCGCAGTGCAACCGCTGTAATCTCCATCATAACGGCCCTTGTGCCGGAAATCGCTGCCAAAGATGTGGCAAGATGGGACATGCGGCAAGGGATTGTTGTGGGGAAATTATGTCCCGACAAAATCAGAATCAGCCCCAAGGTCAGCAGCAGGGTATAAACCGGGGATGCTATCAGTGTGGTAGCACCGCTCATTTCAGAAAAGACTGCCCACAGTTGCGCAACAACAACAATAATGGTGGAAACAACCACAACCACAACAACCACAACAATAATGGGAACGGTGGCACAGGAGGTGCCAAAGGTCGCGCATTTACATTGGGCCGCGGAGAGGCCAGAAACGACACGAACGTGGTCACCGGTAAGTTTCCCCTTAATGAACATTTTGCTTCTGTGCTTTTTGATACGGGTGCGGATAGGAGCTTTATATCTGAGTCTTTTAGGAAGAACCTAAATCTCACGCTTAAACCATTAGAGACCCTTATGTGATAGAATTAGCCAATGGTAAATCTGTAAATGTGACCCAAATCGTATCCGGCTGTCAACTCAAACTCGCGGGCCACACTTTTACCATCGATCTGATGACAACTACCCTGGGTAGTTTTGACGTGGTAGTCGGAATGGACTGGCTATCCGACGTCCGGGCTGAAGTTCTCTGCTTCGAAAAGTCTATCCGTATTCCACTCACGAACGACGAAATCCTGACGGTACAAGGCGACAAGGCAAGCGCCGTCACCAACATTATCTCATTTATGCAAGCTCAGAAGTATCTTCAGAAAAAGAATTCCTTCACTATACTCGCACTAATTACCGAACAGCCTAAGGACGAGAAACGTATAGAAGACATTCCTGTCGTCCGTGATTTTTCCGATGTATTCCCAGAAGAACTACCTGGTCTTCCACCACATCGACAATTGGAGTTTGAAATTGAATTGGCAAGCAATGCAACCCCTATCGCCAAGGCTCCATACCGCCTAGCTCCAGCCGAGCTGCAGGAGCTGTCTACCCAACTTCAAGAGCTGCTAGAAAAAGGATTTATCCGACCAAGCGTTTCGCCATGGGGAGCTCCAGTCCTGTTTGTCAAGAAGAAGGACGGGACTTTCCGCATGTGCATCGACTATAGGGAACTCAACAAGGTTACAGTCAAGAACCGATACCCGTTACCTCGCATCGACGATCTATTCGACCAACTACAAGGGTCAAGTTACTACTCTAAGATTGATTTACGATCTGGTTATCATCAGCTACGCGTCAGAGAGGAGGATATCGCTAAGACAGCATTTCGCACTCGGTATGGCCATTACGAGTTCTTGGTCATGCCATTCGGTCTCACTAACGCACCTGCGGTGTTCATGGACCTCATGAACCGCGTGTGTAAGCCATACCTCGACAAATTTGTCATTGTGTTCATCGATGACATACTCATCTACTCCAAAAGTGAAGAAGAACATGTTGAGCATCTACGATTACTGCTAGGATTACTTCAACAGGAAAAGCTATACGCCAAGCTTTCGAAGTGTGATTTCTGGATCGAGAAGTTCAGTTTCTCGGGCACGTCGTGAATGAAAAGGGTATCCACGTAGACCCTGCCAAGATTGAACCCATCAAAAGTTGGGAAGCACCTAAGACTCCAACGGAGATCCGCCAATTCTTAGGATTGGCTGGTTACTATAGACGCTTCATCGAGGGGTTTTCAAAGATTTCACAACCGCTCACTACCCTCACCCAGAAAGGCATCAAGTATGCTTGGGGTGAAAAACAAGAAGCAGCA
Source organism: Scalesia atractyloides (assembly GCA_947069175.1). Lineage (NCBI taxonomy): Eukaryota > Viridiplantae > Streptophyta > Magnoliopsida > Asterales > Asteraceae > Scalesia > Scalesia atractyloides. Next base: position 7,885,891 of record CAMTDV010001633.1, on the reverse strand, counting down.
TTTCAATTGCTGAAGCAGAAACTTTGCAGTGCACCCACTCTATCCTTGCCGGAAGGGACAAATGACTTCGTGGTGTATTGTGATGCTTCCATTCAGGGATTGGGATGCGTACTCATGCAACGCGATAAGGTCATCGCGTATGCGTCACGACAGCTGAAGGTTCACGAGAAAAACTACACGACGCATGACCTAGAATTGGGAGCAGTAGTGTTCGCACTCAAGATTTGGAGACACTACCTATATGGAACGAAGTGCACCATCTTTACTGACCACAAAAGCCTCCAACACATCTTCGATCAGAAGGAGTTGAACATGCGACAGCGTCGCTGGGTCGAACTCTTAAACGATTATGAGTGTGCCATTCGGTATCACCCGGGTAAAGCTAACGTGGTAGCTGATGCCCTCAGCAGGAAGGAACACTTGAAACCTCGTCGCATACGAGCACTACAACTCACTATTCATTCGGGGCTACCCGAGCAAATACGCGACGCCCAGTTAGAAGCAGTTAAGGAGGAAAACATCAAAGCCGAATCAGTGGGAAAAATGGAACGCGATTGGGAGGTAAAGCCCAATGGAGCTCGGTATTTCATGAATCGCATATGGGTACCTCTCTACGGGAACCTCCGAGAGCTAGTCATGGATGAAGCTCACAAATCTCGATACTCTATCCATCCGGGTTCGGATAAGATGTATCAAGACCTTAAAGTTGCGTATTGGTGGCCCAACATGAAAGCCGATATAGCCACCTACGTAAGTAAATGTTTGACTTGTGCAAAAGTCAAGGTGGAGTATCAAAAGCCATCGGGGCTACTCCAACAACCAGAGATCCCAGTGTGGAAGTGGGATCAGATCTCAATGGATTTCATCACTAAACTCCCGCGAACCTTGGGTGGTTGCGACACCATCTGGGTGATTGTGGATCGTTTAACTAAGTCCGCACACTTCCTAGCTATCAAAGAAACGGATAAGATGGAGAAGTTGACTCGCATCTACATTAAGGAAGTAGTTTCTCGGCACGGAGTGCCAACGTCCATCATCTCAGATAGAGATGCTCGTTTCACGTCAAACTTCTGGCAGTCACTCCAGAAAGCGTTGGGAACACGCTTGGATATGAGCACAGCTTATCACCCTCAGACTGATGGTCAAAGCGAAAGGACCATACAAACCTTGGAAGACATGCTTAGGGCATGCGTAGTGGACTTCGGAAATAATTGGGAAATTCACCTGCCTCTAGTGGAATTCTCATATAACAACAGCTATCACACGAGTATTTCGGCAGCACCGTTTGAAGCATTATACGGTCGCAAATGTAGATCACCGGTCTGCTGGGCAGAAGTCGGTGACAGTCAACTCACAGGCCCAGAGTTAATACTTGAGGCCACTGAAAAGATTGTACAAATCAGAAACCACATGGCGGCGGCACGAGATCGACAGAAAAGCTACGCTGATCAACGACGCAAACCGCTCGAATTCCAAGTAGGCGATCGCGTCCTACTAAAGGTGTCACCCTGGAAGGGTGTAATCCGTTTTGGAAAACGGGGCAAACTTAACCCACGGTACGTAGGCCCGTTTGAAATCTTGAAACGAATTGGACCCGTAGCATACCAATTAGACCTCCCTGCCGAAGTCAGTGGAGTTCACAACGTATTTCACGTGTCAAATCTGAAGAAGTGTCTATCAGATGAAACTTTAGTTATTCCATTGGATGAGATCCAAGTGGATGAACAACTACACTTCGTGGAAAAGCCTATTGAGATCATGGATCGTGAGGTCAAGACTCGAAGGCACAGCAAGATTCCAATCGTTAAAGTTCGTTGGGACTCTAAGCGTGGACCGGAGTTCACGTGGGAAAGAGAGGATCAAATGAAAAGCAAATACCCACACCTCTTCACAACTGAGCAGCAAACTAACGATACCAGTAACTAAATTTTCGGGACGAAAATTCTTTCAACAAGGGGATGATGTGACAACCTGGAAATTTCTCATACTTTCGTGTACTATTGTTGACTAAGTTCTTGTGCATGGCACTTGGAAATCTTTGTGTATGACACTTGGGAATTTCTTGTAACGTTGCGTACCATTATAAACGAACTAACTCTTTGTGCGTGGCACTCTAAACATGTACGTTACATGCTAAACCGCGTTTACTCAATTTTCGGGACGAAAATTCTTTCAACATGGGGATAATGTGATATCCCGGATTTTTCGGATAACTTACACGTGATACTTGTCGAATAATATATATGATAAGTATGCATGAATTAAATACGTGTTGTGTGTTGTGTGGATTTTTAGTTATATATGTATGTATAATAAATATGTATACGAACGGAACCGAAATCGCAAACACAAACCGAGATCAAACCTTAAACCCAAACCTATCTCGGCTACAAGATCAAGCCGCAAACCCTTTGTGAACAACTCAAATCATTCTCGGTCGATACCAAGCCCAAGACCGCAAACTTATTTTGTTTAAAACCAAACCCAATCCAACTCAAACTAATCGGCCACATGATCAAAACCAAAACAACCATTCTAGTCTCTCGGCCACAATATACAAACCCAACCGTAACCTTAATCCCTCGGCCACAAACACTAACCAAAACCGAAACTCATAGCATGTAACTTTAGTCCCTCGGCCACGTGATCAAGACCCAAACCAAACAACCCAAGATTCTCGGCCAACAACACTTATCCCAAACCGTAAACCTTATCATGTGCGCCTATAAATTCAGCTCTTGCATGTTTCCTTCACAATCCGAAAACCCTAACCAACAAGACTGCCGTCGGCAGCCTCACCTTCATCCCTCTTGGTCGCGAATATCTTCTCTCCTTCGGCATCTTGATCTGATCAGCTTTGTTCAATTGTCCGGTCGCTAACAGCGGTTATCTCCAGTCCCGTTCAGTCTAGATCGCAAGATCAGTCTTTCCTTCTCTCGGTCTCAGCAAGCAGCAGCCCTCATTCACGGTTCGTTTACACTGTTAGAGGTTATCTCTGATTACAAGATCATGTTCGGATGATATGTATGCTTAGATGTTTAAGTTGTTTCGGATAATATGTATGCTTAAATGGTTTAGTTGTCTTGAATTATATCTATGCTAGAATGGTTAGTTATTCCGGACGATGATTGCTGAATAAAAGCAGCTTTGTTAATCTTTGTTTATAGTTATGATAGTTTTCGGAACATATAAGATTGCCAAGCATGATTGAATGAGATGTTAGATTAGCCGATTTGATGATGATGTTTACATTGAATGATCTTATTGTTTCGGATTGTTTACACTAGGTGGAATGTTGTTTGAAAGCGGAATGTATAGGCTGTGATTTGTGTATAAAAACTAAAGTATTGAGAAGGGTTGCATGGATAGGTGATTAGTATTAATCTAGGACTAGAAATCAGTTCTTGATCACCTAGGCTAATCGCATGAACGAGTTATACGAACTTATTATAAAGAGATGCTGAAACAGGATGCTGATTAAAAGTTACAGCCGACTTCATCTGGCTGTAACTTGGTCGTTAGTTGTCGAAAAACGGATTTTCTGAGGTCTAGAACGTAGAGATTTGAATAAGGAATCTAATGGCACTGGATTCATAATTTTCTGAAATCGTTTGATATTTTTAAAGGGCTAAACAAGTTCAGTAGGTAAAGCTGTTAAAATTCTGGAATTTTGTTGGTTGTTTATCAAGCTAGATTTTAAAGTAAGTAGAGGGTTGAGTCATTATTTTTGTACAGCAACTAGGTATAGAAATTTCCGGGCAACTCCAACTGGAATTTTGTTAATCGGACGATCAGTGATTTTTAAATAAATTCTTTCGTGGACTGCAGTCAGAAAGCGGTAAATCTGACTGCAGCTTAATGAATTAATATTTATGGTTAATTGGTAAAGATTTAGGACTTGGAAAAATTATATAAATTTCTATGGTATAAATGTCACCTACTGTAAAAATATGGGAATTTTTGGAATGTTAGAACTATTTTATAAAAATCCTAGAAAACAGCTGAATAATTGAGTGTTAAGCAGAAAGTTGATACCTTGTGATTTTATGCATTAAAGTGTTGTATGGAGTTGGAATATGTTCATGATAAGTTGTTTGATTTCTATGATCACATGAGAATACTTGCATGCATGTTTGAGCGTTAGATATGTTGTTTGTGTGTATCACTTTGTGAGTAAATTGCGTGTGGAATTTGTATTGGTGTGATTACACACTGACGTGGAATTAATTGGTTTGTTAGGACGCAACTAGCGGTCCCATTCCTTATAACATCTTTGCCACACTAACCGAGCAAATAAAGGTGAGTTCACGGCCCCTAACTTTATACGGTTTTTAAACAACAGGGGGAGAAACATGTATACACTCTCAAACTCAAACTCTTTACGTTATACGAATCTAACGTCACATAACTATACGGTAACTAAGTTAATGTTAATGTAATGTTATGGTCACTATGCAGCTTTATCACTTAAGTCCTCGACAATCTCCTCGGATCGTTAGTATTTGGGTTAAATAGCGGGGGAATTATAAGTAGTACTACTGGGTCTGACGAGCCCCATCCGAGCTAGTCGCGCTAGCTGACGGGTATGGTCAACGGGTGTATGATTGGCCTAACATCGCCATGGTCATGTGATAGACCTGGCAAAACGGAGGCACAACTGTCAGCTTCGATCGCGAACACTTAGTGACATGACTTTAGGCTAGCTACCTATATACATTAATATTGAACTTAATTACGGAACAACTTAATATTCCGGGTTTGGAATATTGGAACATCAACTTATTATCCCGGGTTGGGGATAATGGAAACAACAACTTAATATTCCGGTTTGGGAATATTGGAAGCAACAACTTATTATTCCGGGATTGGAATAATGGAACTGATTAGTTATCCCGGGTTGGGGATAACGGAGTAACAAACTATAACCGAACAAACAATTTTATGAAAACCTGTGAACTCACTCATCTTTAATGTTGACACTTGTTTCTTTACATGTTTCTCAGGACGCTAGGAGCTCTAGGTGCACGCACACGCATTGAACAAGACATCATTATAGAGTCTCATTTATTAATATTGTTTTGGGATTTTTCATTTGTTTTGGCGTTTGTGTTGGCGCCCGCATCATTCCTTAATTATGCTTCCGCTCAAACTTTAAAAACTGATGCTTATGCTAAATATTGGTAATCTAAAATTTACAACCAATGATTTTGGAAAACGTATTATCAAATCATATAGAGTCGTTCGACGTACTAGTGTCTTAGATTCTGGTTTGTTCACACGTCTCGCGGTAGAACTCCGCAAGTGGAAATTGAGGGTGTGACAGTAGGCGACTTCATTTTTAAAATATACACATTATAATACATAATTATGCAAGGGTGTGTAATGGTAATACTTCATACCTATCATTATTCAATTATTTTTTTTTATTTTTCATTTATCTCTAAATATATAAAATTTGAAAAGAAAAAAAACATTTCATTAATTAAAAAACATTACAATAACTAAAAAGTTACAATAAAATATATTTAATAATACTCGTCTCCATCGCCGTTGTCGCCTTCTTATTCTTCGTGGTCTCCGCCATCCGAACCTTCGTCTTCAAAGCCTCCAATTTCGAAATCCTCTTTTTCTTCGGATTCTTCTTCGTCGCCACCATCTTGTCGAATGTGGCGAATCGCCCAAGCATCCTTGACCAAATCCACCTTTAACGTGTTATGTAATTCCCGGAACGCAATAGTTGACCGACTTTCAGTATCGTACCCGAAATGGAACCTTCTAGCGTTGGTGAAAACTCAAAAGTATTTATGTTGTTCATACACCGAGAGATACCAAAGAAGGCGGACCAAACCAAAAGATCATATGACGGAACCGCTTGTAAAACCAACGTCGGTCCTTTCTGGTCACCGCGTGTGTGTTGACCTCGCCTTGCAGTTGGACCATTATACCAACACTAATGCCGACAGTCTAAACTACCAATCATGTCGGGCATTCATGTTTTTCTAAATGCGCTTTGTATATTTGTTGAAGGTCACTCCAAGTCGGGTTTCTCAAGTAACGTTTTCCATATAATTGGCATATACCTAAAAATATAAAATTTTATATAACCGTTATATTTTAAGTTTATTCTAATATAAAATAAAATAAAATATATACAAGTACGTAAAAAGATACTGTAGCAGAAGTATTATAGGGTATTACATGTGGTTTTCTCCGCCATATTCAAATACTCAACGATGATATCGTAGGTGTTTCCATAGGCAAGTACACGTAAAGCGGATGTTAACTTTTGGTTGAGCTGAATCCTAGACATCCCCCAACATCAGTTTTTACTTAAAGTAGTCATACTTACCTTGCAAATCATCATTAATGCGCAAAAATAACCATTTGCTCATCCATATCACATCCCGACCCGCAACAGAATGGTACGGGGCATGATGATTGCCATAGCTCTTGATAACTAATCATTGTTACGATATTTAAAGTATGCCCATTTAAATTGTCACATAACATGTAATAATCAAAATTCATTCATACATTCATAAATAAATAAACATATCATAAGATTTCAATTTAATTTCCTAAGGCCCATGCTACGTGTCCTTATCACTTGTTCATCGACTTATCACTTGTTTATCGACCTTGAAAACCTGCACCACGTCAGAATAATATATTTTTGGGTCAACAAATATGTTGGTGAGCAATTTCCTCATTTTATAGAAAATAGCTTTATATTTATTATTTTATTTAATAAAAAAAATATTTTTAACATGCACCTCAAGGTTAGTATGAGAATGGTCTGATATCAACAACATAGTCAACATATCCATACATTCAAATTTACCAAACAAGATTACACGATCAATTTACCACACAAAACAACTTAATATAAGACTCATGACAATAGCGTGCATTAGTCTCAAGCCCCGAAGAATGAGTCTAATACTGTTGATGAAACTAGGCTACAACCCATGATCTTGGGGAACCTAGTCCGCCGTAGATCCACTAGACACAATAGCATGCAATTGACATCAGATATCATATAGAATAATAGAATGCACATAAGACGTTCACATGATAACACTTGATCATAGCATGTTAAGTAAATAAAAAAGTATAACATGATGCACCCAAAATTTGTAAAGTTAAAACAGAGAAAATAGAAGAGATTACTCACAGGTTGCGAAGAGTTAATTCACGATTAATTCCGCATGAGAAGAAAGAATAATTCAGAATGAGAAAAAAAATCACCCTAAAAATATAAAATAACAAACTAAACAAACGCAACAATATTAATGAGACTAAGAATTTGGGTTCTTTTATTTGGGAGCTTTTGTGTAAAACGATATTATTTGATATATATATGAAGTGGATGATTATATAAATAATGTGATCTTTATTATAATAGTTATTTCAAAATGCAAAACATAAAATTTATTATTATTATTATTATTATTATTATTATTATTATTAGTAGTAGTAGTATTATTATTTACGAACATTTAGTTTAATAATCACTTTGTTAACTTCATAAAGATACAGTTCCCTAAAACATACAAATAATAGATATTTTCATAACAATTATTTGCATGTTTTGATGAACAATGATACTTGGTTCCTACATGATTTAGTAATATTATAGTTTAAAGAAAATCTTAATTAATAAAGTTTATAAAACCTTGGAGGTAAAAAGAAAAATAAATAAATGAAGTAATTTCTTAGTTATTAGAGAATAATAATCATAGATTAATATTACCCCTTATTTTTGTTTTGTTTCCCTACGGCCCCGAGCAACTTTTAATACAAGAAATGATATATATATATATATATATATATATATATATATATATATATAGAGAGAGAGAGAGAGAGAGAGAGGGGATGGATCATAAGAAAACTAGTTTAAATGATAAAACCAAAAAACTAACTAAAAAAGCTAAAAAAACATATCATATTTTTTTTGATTTTTTTATTAAAATTCGCTATATATATTATATAAAAGAACTTTTAAAAAAAATTAAAAAAACATATAATGCACATGTGCAACATAAACATATAATGCACATGTGTAGTACACATATAGTGCACATGTGCACTACAAGTATTTTTTTTTTGAAAAAAAATGTTTTTTTATACATAAAATGCAGCGATTTTTTATTAAAAAATTGTAAAAAAAATTGTATGTTTTTTTTGCTTTTTTTTTTTTTACTTTTTGAGTTAGTTTTCTAATTTTCTCATTTATATCTAGTTTTCTCATGATCCTCTCCTTATATATATATATATATATATATATCGTTCATTGTGAAAAGGGGAATACATAAAAAGAGATTTTTAATTCAATTGTCATTGTTTCCTAATATGCAATGAATAAGAGTTGTTGGACTGCCACCGCAACGCAGGGGTTTATTTGGCATGGTTTTACACCCCACCGCAACGCAGGGGTGCTTAATTCTAGTTAATTGTAAAGTTATATAATCAGATTCAATTTACTTTATGTTTGTTATAATTATAATTATTATTAGTTGTATTTACATCTTGCTTGAAAAAAAATATATAATAATTTGGATTATAACGAAAATGAAAAAAATGAGGGGTTACGAATACAGATAATTGACGGATGTCACAGTCTCCCAGACTTTAGAGAATTTCATCTCGAAATTAGAGGAAACCGTTTATATAGAATGGTATGTAGGGTTTTTCATGGGCGTAAGTGAGATCGGTTAGTGATAACATTAAGAACTCTAATCTTGGAATCAAATTGTTTCTTAGAAATGTCAGGTAACACGAGTCCTAAAGATGCTGAGGGTACGCTCAAGCTAAGATATATCGAAAGGTAAGATGCAGATCTTATTGGGGTGGTAACGTTCCTGATAAGGGTTGCATACCCGATTAAAGAAATCGCTTTTAATTGCCAATTAGGCTGAAATGAAGATGCAAATATTATTGGGATACAGTCCCGCAAGGCGGTTTAAAGTTTTAATAGTAGTTTATTTATAAGGGATTCAAGTCGTTCTTACTTCCCCCGATTTAATGCTATCTGCCTAAAAGAAGTCCTAATAAGCTTGAACCAAGTCCTCACAAGATCTATACACTGAACGAGGCAAGAGTTTTACCCAAACCACCCTTCTAACTGTAACACCCTGTGTTTTTACGTCCTATAAAATTTCGACACGTGTCCCGATGATCCTCATATGCCGTATGCTGGACGAGAGGGACTAATATCACCAACATGTTGTTTTATAACCTCTGAGTGGTGAATATTAAAGTTGAGGGGTTAAACGTGTCAACATGTTAATCCCTAATAAGGGCACCTCCTAATTACCACGTTTGTTTGGTCAATTGACGGGTCAAAGTTATTAATAAAAAGTTAAACTGGGTCAATTTTTAAAATAAATTCATATCTGATAATGTAGGTGTTATAAAATACATTTCAACACTTTAATAACTTGGTAATAAGTATTAGAACATGTCTAAGCATGTTCGGCCCGTCAAGTCCATGTTTAAGGTCGGTTCGCAACCGTAAGTTGCAAAAGTTGACTTTTGCTTTGACTTTCAGTTCTGACCCGATTTAGCAACCTTAGCTACTGAAATTAGGTTGCCTTGTGACCATGATATATTGTACTATAACCCTCTGGAGTTATATGACATGGTTACTTAGTAATCCGAGTGTTTATGCAAGCTTCCGTATAATATGCCGAAGTTTGACTAAAATGCCCTTTTACTTAAAAACAAGGTTTTAAATAAAAATGAGCATACAAATGAATGATGTACTGATATATAAACATGACAAACTTATTTTGATGTCAATGATCTGGTCATAACCTGAGTTTTGTTTAATTATCGCAAATCATGCTTTTAAAGGACTAAAATGCCTTTTCAACACATAAAATGATTTAAACACAAATTTGACACCAAAACTCTTTACCCAGTGATGTAATATCATAAGTAAGATTACTTGGGATGTTAAATCATATTATAAACTGAATTACACACAAATCCTTGTATAAGGCCGACGAATGACGGTATTACCCTTATGATGCATAAAATGATCTTAAAGATACTTTTCATAACCAAATCTTTTACCTACTATTATAATATATTAAATAACTTATTTTGGTCATATAAACCTGATCATAACATCAGTTTTCCTTAAACATCGATTAAATCGTCATTTAGCGACCTTATCGCCATTTAGGCGCATATTATGGTTTAAAACCATATCTAAACACCAAGACTTGATACCTATTGATTTCAAAACTTATTTTATATATAATTACAGTAAGTACATTAACTAAACTCAGATTCCCAAGTAAATTATCAAGCTATGTGTGAAATGACCAAAATGCCCTTACGAGATATAGTTTGGTCTTAAACTCTAAATCACACACATACTCAATATCCTACCGATATAACATCATAAATCAACTTTTTTTACAGTAAGATTATGAACATTACATCAATTTGCTCATAAGTTCTTTTTGTAAGCCGTAAAATGACCAAAATACCCTTTTAAGGCATAAATAGATTTTAAAACCGTAACGGACCAACTTGTTGACAACTTACTGATATTACAACATGTTTAAAGTGTAAAGGCATATGGAACTTGTATAAGACTCACCCAGTTACCCGGTTTCGCTTATATGCGTACTGTTTGGCCTACGTAACTAGTTTACGTAATTTAACCGAAACGGGTTTAACCTTATCATTTTATTTCCAAAATCCAGAATGTAACATGTTTACCCGTATTAAACAAGTCTCCGTGCTTGTCGGGTTTAAACTACATTCTATTCCGGTCACCGCTTAATCTAGCGTCTAGTACCGTTATTATCCTTAAGCTACCCGGTTCGAGTCTACAAAGTAGATAGGACCCGTTAGCATTCTAATTGGTTATGAACACCATCATTTCCAGACTAAGAGCCTCCTGGTAGATTGTCATCTAAGCTTACTTTTTGAATATTTGGCTGAGTTATTTATCTATTTGAAGAATTTGCTCAGGTAAATACTTTTAACTTATTTTCCTTATACGGGCTTGGGATGTAACATCCGTAAAAAAACGGATTTACCAAACCCGCTCCGTTTATTAACCGAACAATCAGTTAAAAATTTCGTTGCTTATTTAATGCCCAAATTAATTTTAAACGATACATAATTAATAAGTATATTGGAATATATAATTTTATTTTTGAAAAACTGTTAAAAATTGTGGTTTAAAAATAAAAGATTGCTGCCGGGTTTCGAACCCGGGTCAGCGGGAATTCAGCAAAGTCTTATTGCACACACACTCAACCACTGCGCCACTAATGTTTCTTGTTTATTATTAGAGACAATTAATACATATCATAAATCTTAATTTCAAAACTGACGCGCCCAAATCCGTTGACGCCGGAAAATCCGACGATTTCGTTAAACGGCGTCGGTTACCTTTGACTCAACGTAAACATTAACTAATACATCGGTTATAACCGACGACTGAACCCGCGACACAAGTTATAACCGCCGGAAAATCTTTAACCGATGAATCAAGACGGAAAACGGGCCAAATACGTCGATGTTCTGCCCTATAAATACCCCTTCTAACCTCTGTTAACTTTTTCGCTCACAATCACCCCCTTTCCCGACGTAATTCCATTCGCCGGAAATCTTCTGCAACTCGCCGGAAAACCGAACCTTTCACCTCTGTGCCTTACTCTAAACACTGAACACTCAGAACTCATACCGAAGCCACCCACATTCATCTCAAGCTCGTTGAAGACCCTCTGCCGCAAGACACACGTCGCCGGAATCATTTGCTGTCACCGGAGTTCTGCCGGAGAAACAGAGGAGTCCAGTTCGGTATACCTTACGCTTAATCTTTCATTCTTTTTATTTATCTCACCTGTAATTAATCATAACACACTAAACAACATGATTAAAATCGTTGAACCAGTCAGTCACCGTTTCTGGTTAAGATTAACGAAGAAGACGAAGTTTCAATAGTATATAAGTTTAATTTAAATCAAGATATAACTCGGGTTAGACACACAGTCCAGCGGTGGACTGTGTGCACATTAAACACGCTTACGTCTCGAGTTCGATACATGTCCCACGCATACTCGCCTTAATAAAAATGTTCCTTTTTATTACTGAACCGGATTCATTTCGCATAGATGTTAAGTTTAATAAAAACCCGGAATAATAACCAAGATAGACACACAGTCCAGTGGTGGACTGTGTGAATGTTTAATCACAGGTCACGAGTTCGAGTCCGGATTACCACAACGATCCTGATAATTATCAAACTTTTTATATAAGACAGAAATGAAATAATATAATTTGTATATAAGTATAATAAAAATCAGATTATTTAACAAGTTAGACACACAGTCCAGCGGTGGACTGTGTGTTAAACCAAACCACAGGTCCCGGGTTCGAGACCTGTGGAGAACACGGTTCGATACATTAAAATCGTTTTTAAAAAAATAAATGATTTTCAGTTTAATTCAATTAGTATATAAATATAATTAAAAACAGAAATATTTCAGGTTAGACACGTAGCTCAGTTGGTAGAGTTGCGTGCACGCGAACGGGAGGTCTCGGGTTCGAGTCCTGCCCGGCGCATACATACACACATACGAACCGGTCAACAGTCAAGTCAATGGTCAACGGTCAACGGTCAAAAAGTCAACATTTTTTTTATTATTTTTATTTATTTATTTTATTTAAAAATCAATTAAAAATACTTAAAAATAACATTTTTAAGGTTAGAAAATAGCCGTAAACTCACAAAAATACACCCAACAATCCTACTAAAATGGATTAATAAAATCCGTTTACTTACCGAAACATTATGCCATTATCTAGGTTAGTTTCACTAGTGGTTAAAATCAAACTTCGTGCGCATTCAACATCATCAACCGAACGCACCCAAGGTGAGTGAATCTTACAACTCCCCTTTTTAATTACACGTTTTGGGGTGTGTCATGTGTCACAAAATTAACTCGTTTATTTAAACTTGTGCCATACCATATTGTGATCTAAACTTAGATTGTATACATTGTTTGTAGTTATGTATTTCACATTGTCAATTTATATGCAATTCATTCATTAGGCCCATCAGTTCCTCGTAGGAGACGAGTTGAGCAACGCGTGCCTCAAAACAAATCCATTATTGTTCGTGTGTGTATTATTTAGTTTATATTGTTTGTAGTTATGTATTTCATATTGTCAAGCATATGCAAATCATTCATTAGGCCCATCATTTCCTCGTGAGAGACGAGTTGAGCAACGCGTGCCTCAAAACGATCCATTACTTTTCATGTGTGCATTATTTAATATTAATTGATTGGTGAATAAGTTTACATCTATTTTTACTCATGTGTGGTTGTGCACTTTGTTTTACAATCAATTAAATAAACTTGTTCAAATGTTTTTCATAGGATTCACTCGCCAACTTTTTGTTGATCCAAAAACCATTTTTACACATGATACAGGTGAACAGGATGAAGCAAGGTAAACATAGGAAATGCCTTAGAAGAAAACAATGAAGCCTAGATTGATGTTTAGGACATGATGTAATTATGATTGTAAATTTCCCATCAAATTGTATTAATGAATATGAAACGTTATAATAAATGTCATGAGCTTTGATGATAACCCAATCATGCCCCGATCACCTTTTCCGCTGCGGGTCGGGGTGTGACATGGGATACGGTATAATAATACCGCTTGGTCGGGTATGGGATCATGTCATCGGATTGTGATCTACTAAATCCTTATAACCCGTTTTATTCTGTATTGTTCGATAACTTAAACATTGGGGGTTAATTCGACCATGTCTGGGACATCCTTGGATCATTTAAGTTATTAATGGCCACGACCTTAAGCGCGGGGTGTAGTCATACACCTGACAGACGCTAATGCTAAATAAAATATTGAATCCCATTGGTGGATTATTTAAGTGGCGTGTCGGTTAATCAGGTTATTCGGTTTTTGCACTGGACCCCATATGTATTGACAAACATGTAAAACTGTAAACAAGGTCATTTTGAACTATCCCAAGTTATTTATAAAATGTGCCAAGTGCACCAAAAATCATTTTAAATAAATGCTTACAAAATGAGTCGGTTATTAGTATTTACCAGTGAAAACTGACGTATTTTCAAAAGACCAAGTTACAGGTGGCAACACGCAATAGATCGGGAGCTGCGCTATAGTGACGATAGAAGATTTTGCAAGTCTCTAGGTTGCTTAAAGTCTGTTGAACAATTACTTTGTATACATTTATTTCGATCCGCCTGTGGATCTTTTCATTAAAAGCCTTGTAATTAATTTTTGAACTTTGGACACTCGGTTTGTAATAGTCATTTAAATCCAAGACTTCCGTTGTGCTGTATTTGTTTGGTTATGATGTTATCAACTACGTCACGATATTCCCCAACCGGGCCCACCGGATACACGTGGAAATTCGGGGTGTGACAGGTTGGTATCAGAGCCAACGTTCGAGTGAATTAAGCACTAGCCTTTTGTGTTTAATCTCGATCATACACAATAGCACATTCCTTAGACTTCCGAGTCTAGGCTTTGACCTAAGAGTACTCATTTCATTATTAAGTTATTATTATTGTTTTGCTTTGTTTTAACTTGTTGTTAAAGCAGGAAACATGCCGCCAAAATTCAGACGCGGAGGCAAGGGCAAGGGACCCATGAGGGGTGGACCCGCTATGACCGGACCATCCTTAAGACCACCTTATAGACCATCTCTAGCCGGAGCAGCCAATTTCCCCGATTACAATCCTTACGAGGGATCTGGAGATTCCTTGTCCCCTTTTGAACCTTTCAGACATTCTATATCACACGAATATTCTCCACCTCATTCACACTCCCAGCATTCTTACCACTCTCACCACACCCACCAATCTCACCATTCACATTCTCATTCCCATCAGGAATACTTCAACTCTTATTTTGATAACCCTGTTAACCAACACGCACAAGAAACCCCTCCAGTTGACTCACCCACCCATATGGAGGAGGACTCTAATCCGGAAGAATTTCCCCAAACCGGATCCTATGGACACCTCATCGAGATGTCTAGTGGCTCGAACTCTTTGATGGGATCTCCATTTCGAGGTCCTGATGATTACGAACAAAGATGGGCGCAATATGTGTTCGTCAACACACCCTCCTACCACAACACCCCCAGCATCAAGCCCATCACCCCATCCTCACCAAGAGGATGTAGATATGCAACCGGTGGATAAACCTCAGCCACCACCCGAGTCGTCGTCGCAACCACGCCGAAGGCGTGGTGCACGCATGTCAGTGCGTGCTGGTCAAAGGTCGGGCTCGCTACCACCTTTGCCACCTTCTTACCCTATTATCCCCAAGGACCCACAAATGGCTGGGCCCTCAAACACTTCACCTGTGGCGGTTCCAACCCCACAACCTGCTACTGATCCGATGCCCCAACCGGCAGTTCAGCCATCTTCATCGGGTTTTGGTAACCCGATTCCCACCTATCCAGATCTATCTGGATATGGTGCTGATTTCACTGCTCTCACAATGAAGAACCTCGATTGTCGGAAGTTTGTTACCGACTTCGAATCATACTCCCGGCTAGTACCTTATCTGGTAACGCCAGAACCTAAGCACATCGCGCGCTTCATCAATGCTTTAGCTCCAGAGATTAGGAACTTAGTTAAGGCTGTTCAGCCTAACACTTATAAATTGGCTGTTGAGCTAGCCTTATCCCTCACTCAAGACTATGTGAGGAGAATGTCAAACGAAAAGGAAGCCGAGGGAAAGAGGAAAAGGGAGGATGATAACTCCCAACGGTTTAAGAAGAAAGGAAAGTTTGAATCTCATAAGAATCAGAATAGGTCTGAAGATAGACATGTATGTAAAATCTGCAACAAGAGGCATGGAGGCCAGTGTAGGTATGACCCAAAGGCTAAGCCTTGTGGGATTTGTAAGAAACAGGACACAAGACCCTGGAGTGCAGGGATATTAAGGATGCCACTTGCTTCAAATGTGGTGAGAAAGGCCACATAAAAACAAATTGCTCCAAGAATGGAAAGGATGATAATGCAAAGTCTAGTGGAGCTAAGAAAATCAATGCTCGGGCTTTTTAGATGAACGCCTGAGAGGCTGTCAATGACAATAATGTCATAACGGGTACTTTCCTCATCAACGATACCTTTGCTAGAGTTCTATTTGATTCGGGGGCTGATAAGTCATTTGTCGACCATAAGTTTAGACAACTATTAAACTTGCCCGTAAGAACTCTAGACATAACATATGAGGGAGAACTTGCTGACGGAACCATAGAAACCGCTTCATCCATTCTGGATGGATGCTTTATATCCATCAAGAATCATTTGATTCCCATCTCTCTTCTGCCAATGAAATTGGCGGGGTTCGATATAGTCTTAGGCATGGATTGGTTATCCCATAACCAAGCTCGCACTGCCTGTGACAAGAAACTAATCGAGATCAAAACCCCATCCGGTGAAATGCTCACTATCTTTGGAGATATACACTACGGTTGCCATAAAAAGTTGCCATGCTTAAGGCCTCCCGATGCATGAAGAGAGGCTGTGTCATCTATATGGCACATGTAACCGTTGATGAACCTAAGCCAAATATTGAAGATATACCCATTATCTTGGACTACCCAGATGTCATACCCTTAATTTCCACGTGTAACCCGGTGGGCCCGATTGGAGAATATCGTGACGTAAGTTGATATCATCATTACCAAACAATACAATATAACACAGCGGAAGTCTGGATAATTACTATTACAAACGTTCGAATGTTCAAAGTTCAAAATTATAAATACAACGCTTGTATCTAGATCCACAGGCGGATCGAAATGTGAATACAAAAGGAAACTTGACAGACTAAGGCCTTCTAAGCAAAGGGTTGCAATTCCTCTTAAGCTTCACCGAGCACTTCAAGCCTAATTACGTATACTTGTCACCTGCGCTTAGTCTTTTGAAACTACGTCAGTTTTCACTGGTAAATACATTTAACCGACTCATTTTGAAAACATTTCAAAAACATTTAGTGTACACAATGGTACTTTGTTTTATAAATAACTTGGGATAAATAATTTCATGTTATCAGTTTTACATGCTAATAATACATTTAGAGCCCGAAAACTATGTCAGGATCCTGATTAATCAAGACGCCACTTCAACACCTTTAATAGGTGCACCCCTAATGGGTAATACTTTATTTTAGCATCTGACGGGTGTATGCCTACACCCCATGCTTAGGTCGTGGCCATTTTCAATTAAATGAGCCGTGGATATCCAGGACACGGTCGTTTTAACCCCCAAATGTTTAATATTAAGCAATACGAATTAAAATGGATTATTTGAATTCCCGACTCATTGGTCTTTGATCCCATATCCAACCATGCGCTATTAGTATACCGTATCCAAGCCCGTATAAGGGAAAATAAGTTAAAGTATTTACCTGGCTTGCAAACTCTTTAGTAATAAGATAAATAAGCAAAGCACAGCCGTAATCAAAATAACTAGCTTGGCGACAATCTACCGGAAGTCTCTAGTCTAGAATAGATGGCATTATTAACCGATTAGATAGCTAGCAGGTCTTTATTTTGTCATTGACTTAGACCGGCTAACTTAAAATAAGATGACGGTACAAAACGCTAGATTAAGCGGTGACCGGAAAAGAATGTATTTTGGACCCGACAAGTACTAGGACTTGAATAATATGGGTTACCTTTTTACATACTGGAATATGAGAATATTTCGATACGGTTAAACCCGTTTCGATTAAATTACGTAAACTAGTCACGTAGGCTTAACCGTACGCATATAAGCGAAACCTGGTAACCGGGTGGGTCCTATACAAGTTTCATATGCCATTATTTTTAAAATATGTTATTATAATAGTAGGTTATTGATATGATGGCCCGTTGTGGTTTTAAAAGTAAATTATGCCTTAAATGGGCAATTTCGTCATTTAAAATATAATAAAATGAGCTTATACGTAAACTGATGTTATTAACATAAACATTCTGTAAAAATACTTATTTTATGATGTTATATCAATAGGACATCAATTATATGTGTGGTTTATAGTTTAACACCAAACTATGTCCCGAAATGGTAATTTGGTCATTTCACATATAAATGATAACTTATTTGGGAATCTGAGTTTGGGACATGTACCCACTGTTAATAGGTTGAAAATATGTTTTGAAATCAGTAGGTATCAAGTCTTTATACTCTAATATGGTTTTAAACCATATTATGCGCCAAGGTGGCGATTAAGTCGCTAAATGACGATTTAAACGGTATTTTAAGTAAAACTATTGTTGTGACCAGGTTTGAATGACCAAAATATGTTAAGATATATACTACATCAGTAGGTACAAGGTTTTGGTTTATTTGAATGTCTAAAACTTATTTTGAGTGTTGAAAGGGTAACATCGTCATTTAAGGACATAATGTGCAAACTATAGCTTAAACTTAGTTTGCAACCTGAATGAATATCCCAAATAGTCCTAGTAATGATATTACATCAGTAGGTATTGATTTTTGATGTCAAAATTATGTTTAAACCATTTTACGTGTTAAAATGACGTTTTAGGCATATTTAACGGATACTTGTGTAAAAACTCGGATTACTACAGGGCCATGTCCTATAAACTCCAGAGGGATATAGTATACTATATCATGGTCATAATGCAACTTAGGGATAGTAGGTAATGTTGCTAAATCGGGTCAGAACTGAAAGTCAAAGCAGAAGTCAAACTTTGCGACTTTCCGTTGCGAACCGACCTTAGGCCTGGAATTGACGAGCCGAACATGTTTCTACATGTTCTTATAATTATTACCAAGTTATTAGAATGTCAAAACAGGTTTTATAACACCTACATTGCTAGTTATGATTTTATTTCAAATCTGACCCGTTTGATTTTTTATCAGCATAGCTTTGACCCGTCAATTGACCAAGCAAACGTGGTAATCAGGAGGTGCCCTCTTGAGGATTAACACCTACCTTATTACGATCACGTAGCCATGTTCGTTATGAGCATTGGCTGGACCATAATGGTCTTAACACAAAGTCAAAGCGTTTTTACGTCAACGCTTTGACATTGGCTTAAAACTTAATAAAACTAAAAAGGAGGGCTAAGAACACTTACACAAGGTCCTTAGCACGAAATATGACTAATTAGGAAGCTCCCAAGGGTTAGGAACCTCCAGATAAGATGAGAGGAGTGATTGTAGAAATGAGCAAGTCTCCATGTTGCAACTATAAGGGTATTTATAGTTGGAGATGCTTCATAGGATGGATCCAGGTGTTGGCAAGAGTTAAGAGAGAATACAAGTGGCTAGGATCGTGGCACAAGCAAGAGAAGGGTGGGAATGGCGAGCAAGGTGGCAGGGCAGCAAGCTGCCATGCATTCTATCGATGGCACCCACTTACGGACCGTAAGGGTTGAGCCTTGCGGTCCTTAAGGACCTCTGGCGCCCATGGTTTTGAATTGGTAACGGACCGTAACCATAAAGGCTTGCGGTCCGTAACCGCCTTGCTGAAACCAGGGTTTATTTAGCCTTACGGTCCGTAACCAGCAGTGGTTACGGTCCGCAAGGACCTTCCAGAAATCCAAAACCTTGGTATTTTACACTTTGGTCCTCCGACTTTTCTCGATGCATGTTCAGAGGTTATTAAAATAACATGACGGCGTTTTTAGTCCCCCTCAGTTGTGCGTGGCAACCAAGATATTCAAGACACGTGTCAGGATTTTATTGGACAAAATTTTCGAGGTGTCACACCAGATGTCTTTCCTAAGGAATTACCCGGTCTACCCCCAGATAGACAAGTGGAGTTTAGGATCGACATTCTACCTGATCTGCACCTACTGCGAGAGCACCTTACCGTTTAGCACCAACAGAAATGAAGGAATTGAGAACTCAACTCGATGAACTTTTGGAGAAGGGCTTTATTCAGCCCAGTTCGTCACCATGGGGGAGCTCCAATCTTGTTCGTTAAAAAGAAGGACCGTTCAATGCGTATGCGCATTGATTACCAAGAGCTAAATAAGATAACGATCAAGAACCGTTTCCCTTTGCCCAGGATCGATGATTTATTCGATCAGCTACAAGGGGAAAGTTACTTCTCAAAGATAGATTTAAGATCGGGATATCATTAGTTGAAGGTTAGGAGTGAAGATGTCCCAAAGACCGCTTTCAGGACAAGATATGGACATTATGAGTTTCTAGTGATGCCTTTCGGGCTCACTAATGCACCAGCAGCATTCATGGATCTCATGAATAGAGTCTGCAAGCCTTACTTAGACAAGTTTGCCATTGTCTTCATTGACGACATACTTATCTATTCTCGTAATCAAACCGATTACGAGAAACATTTAAGGTGCATCCTAGAATTATTACAAAATGAGAAGTTATATGCTAAATTCTCCAAATGCGAATTTTGGCTTCGCGAAGTCGAATTCCTTGGACATGTGGTTAGTGAGCGTGGTATCCAAGTCGATCCCACCAAGATTGAAGCGATAAAGAATTGGGAAGCACCAAAAACACCTTGGAAGTACGCAGTTTCCTAGGAGTGGCTGGTTACTATAGAAGATTCATTGAGAATTTCTCGAGGTTAGCCACTCCCCTAACTGCTTTGACCTGCAAGAATATCAAATTCGACTGGGGTCCAAAGCAGCAAGAGTCTTTCGAAACCTTGAAGCAAAAGCTGACAATGCTCCAGTTCTAACCTTGCCAGAAGGAATTGAGAAGTTTGTTGTTTATTGTGATGCATCCATCGCACACTGGTATGGAATGTGTGTTTATGCAAAGAGGCAAAGTGATCACCTACGCATCACGACAACTCAAAGTGCATGAAAAGAATTACACCACCCACGATTTGGAGTTGGGTGACGTTGTATTTGCAATTAAACTTTGGAAGCATTATTTATACGGAACCAAGTGTATTATATACACCGATCACAAAAGCCTCCAACATTTGTTCAATCAAAAGGATTTGAATATGCAACAACGTCGTTGGATGGAAACCCTTAATGATTATGATTGTGAAATCTGATACCATCCCGGCAAGGCAAATGTAGTCGCCGATGCGCTTAGCCACAAAGAAAGGATTAACGCCAAAAGCATTGAAGTCAGAAACAATTTGAACGAAAAGCTACTTGATGCGCAGAAGCAAGCCCTGATGGAGGCTAATATTGCAAATGAGGAATTAGGTAGAACTGTCGAATAGTTAATACCTGGAAATGATGGAATCCTAAGATTCAATGGACGAATTTGGGTTCCAGTATTTGGGGGACTTAGAGATTTGATCCTCCAGGAAGCGCATAACACTAAGTACTCTATTCACCCGGGAGGTGATAAGATGTACCAGGACTTAAAATCTAATTATTGGTGGATGGGTTTGAAGAAATCTATAGCGACCTATCTAGCTAAGTGCTTGACGTGTTCGCAAGTTAAAGCTGAACATCAGAAACCATCAGGACTTCTACAACAGCTTGAGATTCCCACTTGGAAATGGTGACTATTGATTTGATCACCAAGTTGCCAAAGACCAAGCGTGGTAATGACACGATTTGGGTCATCGTGGATAGGCTGACCAAGTCAGCACATTTCTTGCCAATCAAAGAAACGTTTAATTCGGATAAATTGGCTAAGATGTACGTGGACAAGATCGTGTCCCTACATGGAGTGTCGGTGTCTATTGTATCCGATAAGATACAAGATACACCTCCCATTTTTGGAAAAGCTTCCAACAATCTCTTGGCACTCGATTGAACTTCAGTACCCCTTATCACCCGCAGACTGATGGACAGAGTGAGCGTACCTTTCAAACTCTTGAGGACATGCTTCAAGCATGTGTGATCGACTTAAGTGGTAGTTGGGACGACCACCTACCCTTTATTGAATTCTCCTGTAATAACAGTTATCATACAAGCATCAAGGTTGCACCTTTTAAGGCCTTGTATGGGAGAAAGTGTCGAACACCCGTCTGTTGGGCGGAAGTTGGGGAAGCCCAACTAACAGGACCTGAGATAGTCCTAAAAACGATGGATAAAATCTTGCAGATCCGCGACCGTCCCAAAGCTGCCCGAGATAGGTAGAAGAGCTATGTAGACAAGAGGCGCAAACCTCTTCAGTTCCAAATTGGGGACAAAGTGTTACTGAAGGTGTCGCCTTGGAAAGGCGTCATGCGATTCGGTAAAAGTGCAAGTTAAGCCCAAGATATATAGGACCGTTCGAGATTATCGAACGAGTCGGGTTCGTAGCTTACAAGCTCAAGTTACCTGAAAAGCTAAGTGGAATTCATGATGTGTTCCACATTTCAAACTTAAAGAAATGTCTAGTCGATGAGTCGCTAGCAATGCCGCACGAGGATGTGCAAATTGATGAAAACTTGAGTTTCATTGAGAAACCAATAGCGATTGAAGATCGTCAGGTTAAGAAGCTTCGTAGAAAGCACGTGCCTATTGTAAAGGTCAAGTGGGATGCCCGTCGAGGCCCTGAGTATACCTGGGAGGTCGAGTCCACTATACGACAAAAGTACCCCTACCTTTTAGAATAAATCTCGAGGTCGAGATTTCTTTTAAGGGGGTGAGGATGTAACACCCTGTGTTTTTACGTCCTCTAAAATTTTGACACGTGTCCCGATGATCCTCATATGTCGTATGCTGGACGAGAGGGACTAATATCGCCAGCATGTTGTTTTATAACCTCTAAGTGGTGAATATTAAAATTGAGGGGTTAAACGTGTCAACATGCTTAAACTATGCCTCTGTTTAATGAACCCGGAGCTTAGTGATGTTCGATTATACTCCCGAAAGTGCTAAACAAGGGCCATATTGAATAAAACACGCTTTTATGTCAAAATATGGGAGTTTGGAGAAGTCTAGGGGAAAAAATGGAAATTTTGTGAATTGGCACCTGTGGCGCACGCGCCAGGGACATGGTGTCCCCGCGCGACGTGCGGGAGGTGTCAGTTCGCAGAAACAGCATGCCAGCTGCTAATCTGCATGTTTGGACACCACTCAACCCACCTGCACTCACATAACTCGAAACCATTAACTCAATTCCGGTTTTGGACACCTCATACCACACCTGGAGTGATCTCTAGTGCTCCCATAACACTTGTTTCAATCCTAGATCATTCACTTCAACTACAAATAGGGGAGTTCATCACCCTTCATTCCTTGCACCTCATCATTTCTTTCTCTCTTGCTCTCTTGGAGTTGGTTTCCTGGCTTAAGGAGACCTCCCCTGAGTTCTAATATTTTCCTTGGTTCACTTGTAAGTATTCCAATCCCTTCTTTTTATTTTTATTAGGCTTTAAGCCAAAGTCAAACCGTTGACGTAAAAACGCTTTGACTTTAGGCTAAGACCATTACGGTCCAGCCATTGTTCAGTACGAACATGGCTACGTGATCGTAATTAGGTAGGTGTTAATCCATAATAAGGGCACCTCCTAATTACAACGTTTGCTTGGTCAATTGACGGGTCAAAGTTATTAATAAAAAGTCAAACTGGGTCAGTTTTTAAAATAAATTCATATCTGAAAATGTAGGCGTTATAAAATACATTTCAACACTTTAATAATTTGGTAATAAGCATTAGAACATGTCTAAGCATGTTCGGCCCATCAAGTCCATGTTTAAGGTCGGTTCGCAACCGTAAGTTGCAAAAGTTGACTTTTGTTTTGACTTTCAGTTCTGACCCGATTTAGCAACCTTAGCTACTGAAATTAGGTTGCCTTGTGACCATGATATATTGTACTATAACCCTCTGGAGTTATATGACATGGTTACTTAGTAATCCGAGTGTTTATGCAAGCTTCCGTATAATATGCTGAAGTTTGACTAAAATGCCCTTTTACTTAAAAACAAGGTTTTAAATAAAAATGAGCATACAAATGAATTATGTACTGATATATAAAGATGACTAACTTATTTTGATGTCAATAATCTGGTCATAACCTGAGTTTTGTTTAATTATCGCAAATCATGCTTTTAAAGGACTAAAATGCCTTTTCAACACATAAAATGATTTAAACACAAATTTGACACCAAAACTCTTTACCCAGTGATGTATCATAAGTAAGATTACTTGGGATGTTAAATCATATTATAAACTGAATTACACACAAATCCTTGTATAAGGCCGACGAATGACGGTATTACCCTTATGGTGCATAAAATGATCTTAAAGATACTTTTCATAACCAAATCTTTTACCTACTATTATAATATATTAAATAACTTATTTTGGTCATATAAATCTGATCATAACATCAGTTTTCCTTAAACATCGATTAAATCGTCATTTAGCGACCATATCGCCATTTAGGCGCATAGTATGGTTTAAAACCATATCTAAACACCAAGACTTGATACCTATTTATTTCAAATCTTATTTTACATATAATTACAGTAATTACATTAACTAAACTCAGTTTCCCAAATAAATTATCAAGCTATGTGTGAAATGACCAAAATGCCCTTACGAGGCATAGTTTGGTCTTAAACTCTAAATCACACACATACTCGATATCCTACTGATATAACATCATAAATAAACTTTTTTTACAGTAAGATTATGACCATTACATCAGTTTGCTCATAAGTTATTTTTATAAGCCGTAAAATGACCAAAATGCCCTTTTAAGGCATAAATGGATTTTAAAACCGTAACGGACCAACTTGTTGACAACTTACTGATATTACAACATGTTTAAAGTATAATGGCATATGGAACTTGTATAAGACTCACCCGGTTACCCGGTTTCGCTTATATGCGTACAGTTCGGCCTACGTAACTAGTTTACGTAATTTAACCGAAACGGGTTTAACCTTATCATTTTATTTCCAAAATCCAGAATGTAACATGTTTACCCGTATTAAACAAGTCTCCGTGCTTGTCAGGTTTAAACTACATTCTCTTCCAGTCACCGCTTAATCTAGCGTCTAGTACCGTTATTATCCTTAAGCTACCCGGTTCGAGTCTACAAAGTAGATAGGACCCGTTAGCATTCTAATTGGTTATGAACACCATCATTTCCAGACTAAGAGCCTCCTGGTAGATTGTCATCTAAGCTTACTTTTTGAATATTTGGCTGAGTTATTTATCTATTTGAAGAATTTGCTCAGGTAAATACTTTTAACTTATTTTCCTTATACGGGCTTGGGATACGGTATAATAATACCGCTTGGTCGGGTATGGGATCATGTTATCGGATTGTGATCTACTAAATCCTTATAACCCGTTTTATTCTGTATTGTTCGATAACTTAAACATTGGGGGTTAATTCGACCATGTCTGGGATATCCTTGGATCATTTAAGTTATTAATGGCCACGACCTTAAGCGCGGGGTGTAGGAATACACCTGACAGACGCTAATGCTAAATAAAATATTGAATCCCATTGGTGGATTATTTAACTGGCGTGTCGGTTAATCAGGTTATTCGATTTTTGCACCGGACCCCATATGTGTTGACAAACATGTAAAACTGTAAACAATGTCATTTTGAACTATCCCAATTTATTTATAAAATATGCCTAAGTGCACCAAAAATCATTTTAAATAAATGCTTACAAAATGAGTCGGTTATTAGTATTTACCAGTGAAAACTGACGTATTTTCAAAAGACCAAGTTACAGGTGGCAACACGCAATAGATCGGGAGTTACGCTATAGTGACGATAGAGGATTTTGCAAGTATCTAGGTTGCTTAAAGTCTATTGAACAGTTACTTTGTATATATTTATTTCGATCCGCCAGTAGATCTTTTCATTACAAGCCTTGTAATTTATTTTTGAACTTTGGACACTCGGTTTGTAATAGTTATTTAAATCCAAGACTTCCGCTGTGATGTGTTTGTTTGGTTATGATGTTATCAACTACGTCACGATATTCCCCAACCGGGCCCACCGAGTACACGTGGAAATTCGGGGTGTGATACTAACCCCCTTCCAGGCAGTTAACGCGCTTTATATAGACCGTAAAGACACGGATGAGTGAATCAACAAAACATGAAGGATGATAGAATAAAACACACTTTCAATATAAAAAACTAGTTAGTAAAGTCATTAATACATTCCCAATTAAAAATTTAACCAAAGCTAGGAAATCAAAAGTAATACATAAATAACTTGTCTTCACCAAGTGAGGCAAGAGATTAGCCAAGCATGGCCTTTGTTTGACAAAAGCTCTTACAATCAATCTTGGATCCCGAGACTGCTACACACACTCTAGAATGGATGATGGATGAATATGGTGGATGATGGTGGTGTTGTGGTGGTGGAGTGGTGGCAGGTGTGAGAGAAGTGGTTTGCCATAAGATGAGTATCAATGAAACCAAGCACCCCTATTTATAGCTGGAAATAGTGGGCTCACACGGCCATGTGTCTTCCTTCTTCTCTGTCTTCATTTAATTATGTTGTCAGATCTGTCTGCTACACGGCCCGGTGCGTCAACGACACGGCCCCATGGCCATTTAACTTGTTGTACGAACCCATATACGCAAATCTGCCAGTGTCTGCTGGGACGCGACCTTATGCCTTTATCTGCTATGTTTGTCTGAAGGGGCACGACCCCTTGCGTGTAACACCCCAACCCCGCTAAGGCTGATGTATCACTCTTACAGATATCAAAACCAAAACCAATCCATAACATTAAAATGAAAAGATCCTAATCACACTTTATTATTACATTACATAAATAAACAATTGAATCCTTAGCTCCAAGTTCATTTAACGCTCCTCACTGAATCCCTAAATATCCCAGATTACCTGTCAAACAAATAAACAACACAAAAAGAAAACTACGGCCGAGCCAAAAATTGCTCAGTAACTAAGAAATCAATAGTACAAGTAAAGTCAAATCAGCAGAAAACGAAACATAAGATAACAAAATTTAGGCTAAACTGAGACGGTTACTGACACTGGTATTGAAAACAGATGAAGGCACATGACCGATATTGAAACTGAGACAAGAACCGATCTGAAACTGTAGCGGAAACTGATAAGGAAATCAAAGTCATTCAGATACTTAACCGATACTGTACCCAACACAAAATTGACGTAGAGACGTTGACCATGATGACTAAACCATTTTTAATTTATAGACTGACCCATTCTAAAACATCATTTATTAATACTAATATATTTAATATGAGATACTTGTCAAAACTATTTTCTTATATTGAACGTTCGAATTATTATCAAGATATAATAATTTATCATATTTAATAGCCACCATCATTAGACAAAAATGAATAATTTTCTTTTGTTTTTTAAACGGCCAACAAATCAATCCCGAGTACTCTCGGAGGACCCACTGGACAAACGGAGTACTCCGAGAGTAACCCGAGTCGTCCACCACCACTTCCGGGGAAAACCCGGTAACCCACCCGCCCGTAGGCACGAAAGTGAAATTACCGGTAAAAACCCGTTTGGCTCAAGGATCGAACTCAGGTTTCCATGTGTCTCCTATCATTGCCCACCAGTGTCTCACTCTATTTTGCACCTAGTGGGATTTGAACTTGAGTCTTCACAGAAGAACTCAAATCCTTCTACCAGTTGAGCTAGAGGTCATTGGCAAAAAAAAACGAATAATTTTCTAACTTTAAAAAGTTATATATTTAAGAAAGAGTAATTTGATTAACATGATTTCTAAAAGAAATAGCAATAACAATTTTATAATAATAATAATAATAATAATAATAATAATAATAATAATAATAATAATAATAATAATAATAATAATAATAATAATTTTCTAAACCGACATGGGAAACATTTATTATTTTATACACAATTTTATCTTAACAATTCAACGATTTTGAAATCAGGTTAATTTTCTCTGTTAAATAGAAATATATATATATATATATCTCTCTCTATATATATATAAAATCCTGTAATAAAGTTGAGATTTAAATGAGATATAATACTTTATTGAATCTCATAGCAAGTCATTACTTAAGAAAAATGGTAATTTACTAACTTTGGAAATTCATATGTAATAAATAAAACACTATAGATAAACGGAGACTAAAAGCAAAATAAGTAAATCTTTATGAAGATTTTATAAACGAATATATATATATATATAATATATATATAAGGCAGTTCAAAAAATACCAAGACAGACATCAGAATAGATACTGACGGATACAGTATAACACGACATCTGAATTTAAGTCAAAACTGAAATTGACACTAAGACGGATACTAAGACAAAACCAGTACAAATGCTCAGTCAAAACAAATATAACTAAAACAGAACATAATCGGATATTGAACATAACCACAAACTTATAATCAGAAACAGAGACGTAATCAGATTCTGAACATATCATAACATAATCCATACACGATCGGAACCATAATCAAAGCATAGTCAGATGCACACATAACTTATCATAAAGAAATCAGAAACATAACATATTCATATACTGAACATATACTGACTTACACAACGATGTATAGTCGTGTAACACAAAACCACCCAAAGCCAGAAACAGAGGGGTACACAGTTAGCTACTCTATGCACCAATGGTGAGTGTGGCGTGCTCCCATTATTCCATCCCCATAAGTCAGAAAACAGAACTAGGATCGATCCATACATCTCTAAAGGGCCAAGGTGCTAAACAAGCACAAGTCAGAGACGTCGTGATTTTGATTACGCACTGTCACGGAAAGTGTTCAGGTCGTTAACACCCAAATGACAAGTCAGCGGTGACAAACTACAAAAGCTTAGGCCATGTAAATAATTTACAGACAACTAAAATTAATCACTAATAGGAGCATGGACAACGAGTACAAGTCTGAGGTATGACATGCTATAACATAACCAAAACCGACAATACTAACAAGAACAAAGCTAACGAACAATTTTCAAAAAGACTAAAAGATATCACGATAACATAATGAAGACTGACTAACGATGACAAAATCCGTACAACAAAGTAACAGAAACAAATTTATACTATGATGAAAAAGAAACAAAATCCGTACCTTATTGGCAAACAAATAAAAAAACCCAAAATCAAGTCGTCCTTGAACAATCAATAACCTATAGTCCCGTTATAACCCAAATGAGTCTTATCTTATGACAGGTTAATCACATTAATCGACGCGTTCGTTATAGTTTTCCGACGACTAGAACTTGAAACCAAATATTTAATTAAACCCTTCTATATTATATAAAATGTCTAATCTCAAGAACAAATATTGAAGGGTTCAGTAGCTAATATTAGATGTAGAAAGCTAAACTCATTACCTTAATACCATGTTACTCTTAACTATTTTCTAATTAATTTAGAAACCAAAAGATTTTTGTTATCATTCATGAAATTTATTTATAACCAGTGGCGAAGCTTGGGATTTTAGACCGGGGGGTCGGATATCACCGGGCCTAAAATTATACCTTCAAAATTATAAAACTAGGGGTCGAAACGTATATACCGAAAAAATTTCATACGAAAACTATATACGAGACACTACTGAGCGCCCTTCCCCCCACACTAAGCTACGCCAATGTTTATAACTGACTCAACTTTATGAGGTTTACAAGAAACTTTTAAATTAAATCTAAGAAACCCATAATAGTATATGTAGCGACACTTGTGGCGATGGGAATGGCATCTGATGGGTATTCAAAGGTATGGTTTCATTCGAACAGAAGCAAAGCGAACAAGACAAAAACCCAGTTCAAACCTAACATACAATTCAGTTTTATTTTAGTCGCCGGAAGAACGTAACAACCAAAATTTAGTATATCTAGTTTGAATCGGAGAGGGTTCGATCTAATACCTTATCAGTCAAACGGAGACACACAGTTAGCACTTCGGATGGTCACACGGAACTGAACTAAGGTGAGAGGCAATGGTAGTTTATATCAGTGGTTGTGCGACGATATAGTGTAGGCGGAATTAAAAAGATTTAGTGATTGGCCAATCTTGTTCCTTAAAAGAACGTAACAAGAGGGAAGGATATCTTAGTCCATCATAAATTATTTTCAAATCTAAAAAAACCCACTACATTTTCATCTTTATTATTCATCTCAACCCACCATCACTACCTAACACCACCACCAACTCCAACGCCACCTCCTAAACCACCGCCACAGCTACCGTCACCGGCCTATCGCCGACTACAAACATCAAAACCGTCTGATTGTTGCTTCAAACTGAAGTGATTTGATGTTCATGTTCGTAGATCTAGAGTTTCCACAACCTTTTTGGCATACAGACAAAGGATGGTGCAGTTTTCATGAGAAAAAATGTGTAATCTGATATTCCTCAAATTGTTATTGAGCTCCTAAGTGGCATACAACAGAATGATTTCTTGATTATAAAAACATCAGGTATGCTTGACTTATTGGTTTATTATTATTAAATTCCTTGAAGTTTGCAATGACAAACAATGGACCTGTATGTTGGGTTATGTTTAACCTTCAAAATGTATTCTAGTGGATAACTTCACTATTATTTCGTTATTTTTCAACTTCTTCGATAGTTTCTAAAACGCAATGAATACTTAAAGGGTGTATCTATTGGCACACCATCTTGCCTATTTGCACACCAAATCTTAACAAACCCTACCTTTACCTACACTGCATATAGGTCCATACGCAATGTATAGGGTTACACCTATACGCTGCTTATAGACCTATACGAAGCGTAGGTAAAGCATGGACCTGATCAGCAATCATTGCACAGAAAACAAGGTTTATATACGCTACGTATAGACCTATACGCAGCGTATATAAACCATCAGATTCTTTGGGGTCATTTAGGTGGGGTTGAAGCATCAGTTTTTCCACAAAGTTTATATACGCTGCGTATAGACCTATACGCATCGTATATAACCTTCAGATTTTTTTGTTCATATCGCTTATTTGTGGTATAAATGCTCATCCAGTTACAACGTTAACTCGTTTAAAATATATAACGAGTTAAAAATATATAATGTTTTTTATAATTTAGTCGATGTCGTCGGTAACGATGCTACGTCCGTTACACGCGTCGAAAAGCGTATAACGTTAAAAAAATTTCAAAAGCGTGTATGTGGTCCGAATATATAATACCGTTTGAATATTATACATAACTATATAATACTATAAACAACATAAGTTTGATATAAACAACACAAGTTTGTACATGCATAACAAAAGATATATAACTACGGTAACGGGTCCGGCTGTTGCTGTGCTGCTCCTGCTGCTGATGCCATTCCGCAGCCGGAACGAAATGACGTGGAGCTAACCCGTCACGCTGCTGGTGCTCCTGCAGCTCCACAACCACCCACTCCATCACATAGTTCAGCCGGTCAACGTCGCGACGTAGCCCCTGATATTCTGCGTATGAGGGGGCGGGACCGGGCCCAACATGTCGTGGGAACTGAGGCGCCCCGAGTGGTCCACGCGGATGTGGTGGCTCCGGAATGAACATCTGCGGCTCATGCTGCGGCACCTCCGGATCGCGCGGGGGATATATCAGATCGAACTGTGCCGGCAGCTGAGCAGGCACGAAAATCTGTTCGTTCACATCCTTAAACCGCTTACCGACATCTGGGAACCTTTTGGTGATGTGCATTCCTGATATCGTGTTCATCCCCATCCGCTTCGGCTGTATCGCCGGGCCTACACGTGGGTCAGTCTCCGGGTGATAGGCAAGCGAAAGGGCTATCACGGTGATGTAGGCGCCGCCGAATAATACCCCGCGCTGCTATCGATGATGCACGGAGGCGAAGTACTGTGCTAACCCGTGTGCGAGAGCGCAGGGCCTCTTGTACAGGAGGCAATACATGAAAAACAGGTCACTGCTCGTACACCACTCCCGGCTCTTGTTTCGAGCGGTGATGGACGTGGATATCATCTTGTGAAAATACCTGCACAAAAGAAAACAAGTTAGTAAATAATAAAAATATAATATATTTTTTACTCGTTACGGATTTCGGCGCTCGTTACAGACCTACGCGCCTTACGGTTCGACTTGGACTAAACAATAAAAAAATTAATTTAACGACGATCGTGGTTTCGATGCTCGTTACGGACCTACGCGCCTTACGATTCGACTCGTACTAGATAATAAAAAAAATATTTTAACGACGATCTTATTTTCGACGCTCGTTACGGACCTACGCGCCTTACGGTTCGACTCGGACTGAACAATAAAAAAATACATTTTAACGACGATCTTGGTTTCGACGCTCGTTACAGACCTACGCGCCTTACGGTTCGACTCGGACTAGAGAATAAAAAATATATTTTTCTAACGACGCTCTTATTTTCGACTAATGTTACAGACCTACGCGCCGAACGGTTGACTCGGACTAAATAATTAAAAAAAATATATTTCTAACGACGATATTATTTTCGACGCGTGGTTACGGACCTACGCGCCTTACGGTTCGACTCGAGCTAAATAATAAAACAATATATATTTTAACCGGACGTCGAAAGGCTGGAAAAAGACGTTTTTACCCCTGTGCGCAGCTGCAAACAGACCCCATTCAGGGTAAACTGGCCATTTTCCAGGTAAAAACGTCTTTTTCCATCTTTCAACGCGTGTAAATAAAAAAATATATTAACGACAGACGTACGCGCATAACGTATAAACATACAATAATAACTAACGTACCTATAGAGCGGGTCACGAATAGTCATAACTCTCCCCTTGGAGTTCACGTGGTCCCAAGTGTCCCTATGCGCAATCACATGCCAAAACCCTAAAAGCGTGGGTTTATCAACCAATACAACCCCCTGTTTACACGAATGTTTATTAAACGTTAAATTAATATTAAGTCTTAAATGTTATATATTAAATTAATAATAATAATAATAGCAATACAAAAATTAGTGTTAAACCGTACCTGCGTATATAGATCCGTAGGGATCTCAGCCTCGGTATATAAACCGCTATGGCACGCAAACTCTGCAAGCGACATAGAACGCGCCTTGCTGGCCATGCGAAACGAACCTCAGGCCGGGGAGGGGGTTGCGCCGGGTCCACAGGCTGGTCTGGCCGACGAGGATGAAACTCGAACGACGCCAGAAACTCGACAAGTATCTCCCTGAAGGTCGACATATATGCTAGCTCAAAAAGCCGATCCCACGGTGAACCCTCGGGAATAAACTCCCGCGCCCGATCCTCCGCCGCGAGGGTCCGGAAGGCATCCCAAGAAACCGCATACTGGGCACTGACATGCATATTCCGAAGCTAGTCGCAACGGACAGCAGCTGCGGTATCTGGAGGAAACTCCAAGAATGCGTGACCATTGAGAGGATTAGGCCGCCGCCACTGCTGATGCTCCTCGTGATTGAACTGGTCTAGCGCGTCATCCATTTCATCGTCCATCATCATCATCCTGAAAGCGAAAAAATAATATAATTTTAGACCGTTATAATATATTTATAATAAAACGTATATATTTTAACGACGATTTTAGCCAGTTTTCGGCTAACTTTTCAGACCGACGCGCGTTACTGATTGAGTTCGACTAAATAATAAACTTATTATATTTAACGACGAAAATAGTTTCGGCCAACGTTTCGGACCTACGCATGTTACGGTTCGAGTTCGCCTAAATAATGAAGTTATTATATTTAACGACGATCTTAGTTTCGACTAACGTTTCGGACCTACGCGCCTTACGGTTCGAGTTCGACTAAATAATAAACTTATTATATTTAACGACGATCTTAGTTTCGGCTAACGTTTCGGACCTACACGCGTTGCGGTTCGAGTTTGACTAAATGATAAACCAAACCCACATACCATGAACCCTAACCTAGTTCCTTACGGTTCGTATTCGCCCGGTACATATTATATATAAAAAACAGATCAGTTCATGATCATATCACCTACACGAGTTACTGATCAACCAAACCCACATACCATGAACCCTAACCTAGTTCCTTACGGTTCGTATTCCGCCTTTACATACCAAATAAAGCTAATCGAGGAACTATTGATCAACCTAACACCTACAAATCAAATACATCACAAATACACCTAATCCACAACCTGCAATTTCTATAATTTACCTAAAAAACAACTAAATTACCGATAAAATACATAAAAAAATTCGAAATTAATGAACTAGGTTGAAGAATTACTTGTTTAATTCTTGGAATACGCTTCGTATACGGTCGAAATACCTAATCGGCCTTCGTATTGATTGTATATTTGTTGTATTTGTGATTTGGGGATGAACTGTGATGCGTATGTGGAACCAGGGTTTTATCAGGACATATACGCTGCGTATAGATCCATACGAAGCGTATATGGACACTGGAAAATGACATATTTACCCCTGTGTTGAGCCTCGTATAGACCCCTCACAGGGTAAATAGGTAATTTGCCAGAAGTAAAAGATGCTTTGACTTAGCAAATTACCTTTTTACCCCTGTTAGGGGTCTATACAAGGCCAAACACAGGGGTAAATATGTCATTTTTCAGGGTTCATATACGCTGCGTAGGGATCTATACGCAGCGTATATAAAGCCTAGAAAATGACTATCTTACCCCTGTAAAGGGCAGTGTATAAGGTAAGAATAGGGATAAAATGGTAAATTCAAATTATTCAAGTTTGTTTCGGGGGGAATTTGTCCGCCCTTCACATACGTTGTGTATAGGTCTATACGCAGCGTATATAAAGGTGCATTTTTACCTTTTTACCCTTGTCTTGAGGCTATACGAAGCAGGATTGATGGGTATAAGTGTCATTTGGGGTCTATACGTTGCGTGGGGGATCTATACACAGCGTATGTAAAGGTCCATTTTTTATAATTTTTTTGTATTCCTTTTTGTATTTATATAAAATCAATTATATATTTTAATAATAAAAATATACATTATATAATACAAATAAAAATTAAAATTAATACAAAAATTATGAAGTATAAAAAATAAAAATGATGCAAATACTTAAAATTATAAAAATTCTACAATTATAAAAATACTAAAAATTATAAAATTTATAAAATTATAAAAATGATACAAATACTAAAAATTATAAAAATTCTACAATTAGCAAAAATTTAAGTTTTCACTGAGTCTTCGATAAAATGTACACTCGGGTCTTCGTGTTTGTTTGAGTCTGATTAAGGGTTGATTATCTGGTAGTAGTGTGTAACCGCAGCATATACATTTCTTCCCACTGTTCCACAGCTATTGTTCGATGTGCTGACCACATTGGGCTCACTGTAGGCTGGGGTAGTTTGTTTCCAACTTAGCTTGTATAAAGTGTGACCCGTGAACATGTACGAGTGTTACGCTTGAGGTCGTGGATTTATAGGGCCAACCGTTAACGGGAAGAAGGTATAGCTCCCTTCGATTCTTAGCACGTGGAGGACGATATTATACCTTTGCGCTACGAGAAGCCCTACGTGGGCATTTCCATCCAGTGACTTTCAGGGCACCCTTCCACTGAATGCCAAGAGATACTGTCACGTATCGGGATAAAGTCCCATTCCTCCCAACTTTCGAATACATGCTTCCATAGCGACTCGTTAAAGTTAATCTCCAGTAGTAAATCATTTCGAATACGGGGCCATACGTATTCCCCAAAACCTAACCCGACAGCCATAGACTTGTACCCACAATGACCGTCTGGGATCACATTTTGTATACGCGATATGTAAGGGTGAAACTCCGATGGAATTTGATGCCCAAACCTCTTAATTGTTAACAAGTCCTCGTCCCCCTTTATTAATGGAAAACCATGATCATCCCGCGTCTCCTTCTTTTTAGAGCCTTTCGTTGAACGGCTTCGTTGCATTTTAGGTTTTTCAGACTTTACAACCGAACCAGTTCCACGAGAGCCCTGTGACGGTACGTATGAGCTGTGTCGGGGTAAATCGTACCTATGGTGTGGGGAATCGGTATATACGTTGCTTGCCTCCCCATAGGAGCTGTTTCTCACAGCTTCGTCTAACCTCGCAGCTTCTTCTAGCCTTTGTTGTACCTTTTTGTTGTAGGCCGACCGCGCATGTTTTGCTGGACAATCGGTGGTTTCTTAGTTGAGAATTTCGGGGTGAAGACCGCTTATATCTTTTAAAGCAAACTTTTTTGCTGAACAGGGGATTCCGACTCTAGTTGTTGCCACACAATGTTGAGCTCTTCTACAACATCGACCTCCTCATCTACCAGTGTACACGGTAGTAAGTCAAGCTTACGCCAGAATACATCAATGTCTTCGAGTTGTATCTTACGCCTTACACAGTTAAATCAGTACGGTGTGGAGAAAAAACTAAAATGGTACTAAATAACAAAA
Organism: Scalesia atractyloides; assembly: GCA_947069175.1. Classification (NCBI taxonomy): domain Eukaryota; kingdom Viridiplantae; phylum Streptophyta; class Magnoliopsida; order Asterales; family Asteraceae; genus Scalesia; species Scalesia atractyloides. The sequence goes on along the minus strand of CAMTDV010001633.1, from coordinate 7,849,610 downwards.
GGTTTGTTGGTTTAGTATTTTGTACCTGTACGTCTGTATTTTCCAGCCTACAAGCACACGGCAACCCACAACTAAGCCACATATGGCAACCACATGATGCGTTAAGTTTTCGCAACACCTCCAGCTTCCTCGTTAGCTCTCCTTCCAGCAGATCAAGCGCTGTATGGAAAACTTTCCACGTAGGTTGTCCAACAGTGGTTGTCGTAAATGGTGGTTCATTATTTTTTCTATGCTTTCGGTGAAACTTTTTCTTATTAGTTTCAACTATATCAATGACGCAACCCACCATTTTCTCCAATGAACTCCTGTGTTCAACGTATCTTTTAAAATTTGTGTGTTGGCTCTCAACTCTGTTAGTGGTGCGCTAACCAAAGTTGCGACGCGTATTAGTCCACGCAAAAACGAACATTTCTTTAAAGTTTTCGAGCCTGTGTTCAACGTATCTTTTAAAATTTGCGCGTTGGCTCTCAACTCTGTTAATTGTGTGAGTTATTTGTTGAACACACTTACTTTTACGGTTGACAGCCGCGAGTCGGTTATACATTTTGTCCAGGTTGTATGCGTATATGGGCTCTGAAGCAGACTCGCACATCTCCACCAGTACGACAGAAATTTCTCCCAATCTAATTTATTGAACCCTTGCCTGCAATTTTTAACTATATTTTGTTCAATGTGAAAACGACATAGAAACCTGGACGCGTTCGGGAATACTTTAGCACACGCATTAAATTAGGGCTAGCTCTCTATCTGTGACTATCACACACAGCATCATACATTCCTGCAACATTGCCTTGATCCGCTTAAGAACCCACATGAAGTTATCCCTTCGTTCCTTGCAAATAACGGCATGTGCGATACAATCGACGTCAAACCCACAACCTGGACAAATGGCATGTTGTAGATGTTTATTTTGTACGTCGCGTCGATCAACATCACGTGCGGGAATGCACGCCACATAGTGATTGAATGAGGATGAACATAGAAAAGCTCTGTAACGACATCTATTTTGGGCTGCTGTCGGGTGTCGTAAATGAATCGGTGGTCATGCAGCATGCTTTCCAGTGCCTGCATGGGAGTCTCTCCGTCCATCCGTGACGCTCTAATTTTTTGTACCGCATTTTACACGTCTTTCTGAACATGGAGGCTATCGGGAAACTGCTTTCTTAGGGTTAGAAATATGTAACGTGGCTCCATGTTTTGGGCAGTAGCTGCTCAATTAGCCTGTATTCGACTTCAGTAAATCTTCGCACGAAGGCGTGGCCCAACAGACTCTGCGTAGTTTCGTGGTTATGTTACGCGCAGTCCACTTTTAACTCCCACGTGTCATTCGTCACGTCCCGTATAGCAATTAATGTAAATGGGCAACCAATTTTTTTGCTACCAGCTTTCCTAACTATTGCTTTACTACGGGGTTCACCACCACGGTTGCACACAAGCCATACCATCCCCGTGCTACCACTAATATTTTTCGATCAGCGGGTAACAATAACGTAACCATTCTCGTTTCCCGTTGCTTGTACCCAATTCTTCATATCATTTAGAGACATGAAACGCTAAAAAACAGTTACGTTATAACAATAATTATATAATTTTAACAATAATTATATAATTTTAACAATAATTTTTACAATAATAATAAGAATTATATAATTTTAACAATAATAACAACAATTATATAATTTTGACAACAATTATATAATTTTAACAATAATAATAAGAATTATATAATTTTAACAATAATAACAATAATTATTATTTTAACAATACTAATAATTATAATATTAACAAATTATAATTTTAACAATAATAACAAACAATTATAATTATAATATTAACAATAGTTATAATAAAAAAGTGATACCATGTTATTTTCAAACGGATTGCCCGGGGTACTGGGTTGACAATCATCATATAGTGGTGCGTTAGGAGGCTCATCACCGTATCCTCCGTATCCACCGTATCCTCCGTATCTATCTAAACTATCTTCTTGCACGTAAGAATCTTCACCCCCATGTCCGTAATCAGGATACGATTGCTGCATCGGGTAATATGGTTCATCAACAAGGGCAATCTCAACACCGTATCCTACGTATCCATCCAGATTACCTTGTTGCACGTACGGAGGTTCAAACCCGTATCCGTAATCCGGATACACTTGATGCGCCGGGTAATATGGTTCATCAACAGGTGGAGTCAGAACCTCGTTCAAGTCTGGCAATTGTAATTTTTAATCAACAGGAACGACAGACACAACCTCTTCCTCCTCATTAGCATCATTTCCTTCCCATGCGTCGTTAGAATAGCGATTAAAGAAATAATTCCCGTCCCAAAATGACGATATTTTATCTCTACCGAAGTAAATATACAAAGGAATTGAAGAATGCGAGTGGTTTTTTGAAATCGTGGGCAGAGATGGATGTCTAAATACAGTTTTGAATTCACAATTATCAGCATCGTATAGCTCTATACTCTGCATATAGCTTTATTCACGTGCCTAGACAACATCGTATCATGTCAAATCTGTCTGACATACGCTGCGTATAGGTCTATACGCAGCATATATTATGCTGTACATACACTGCGTATAGGTCTATGCGTTGCGTTTGTCAGACAGATTTGACAAGGTACTAGGTTTGACTGTCTGGTTGTGTACTTATCCCTTACCTACGCTGCGTATAGTCCTATACGTAGCGTATAGTCCTATACGTAGCGTATAGGTTTACTCTATACGCTGCGTATAGACCTATACTCAGCGTAGATAAACCTTAAAGTGTGCAAATAGTCAAGGCTTGTGTACAAATAGTCTGGGCCTACTTAAAACATAATAAATAAATGGATTATTGAAAATGTATGAAACACAATGAGTTCTTTGAATTGAAAATGTATAAAACGCAATGAATTCTTAAAACATAATAAGTTGTTATTGAAAATGTATCCAGATAAATGAATATTTTTTAATATGTGTTTTTTAATTGTGTTTTATAACACATCTACTTTATTGCGTTTTTGTATTGTGTTAAAACACATCAAAGCGTTGCGTTTTATTGTGTTTTAGCCCATTACGTTTTAAAACACAACGAAAAAACACAGTTTTTCTTGTTTTCAGTCTATTACGTTTTAGAAAAACACTTCTTTTTGCGTTTTTAGTCCATTGCTTTTAAAAAAACACATTTTTGTGTTTTTAGTCCATTGCGTTTTAGAAAAAACATATTTTTTTGCGTTTTTAGTCCATTGTGTTTTAGAAAAAAAAAACATATTTTTTTTGTGTTTTTTGTTCATTGCGTTTTAGAATAAACATTTTTTTTGTGTTTTTTGTCTATTGCGTTTTAGAAAAAACACTTTGTTTTGTGTTTTTTATCCATAGCGTTTTAGAAAAAACATTTTTTTCTTGTGTTTTTTGTCCATTGCGTTTTAGAAAGAACACTTTCTTTTGTGTTTTTGCCCATTGCGTTTTAGAAAGAACACTTTGTTTTGTGTGTTTGATCCATTGCGTTTTAGAAAAAAAAAAAACACTTTGTTTTGTGTTTTTTGTCCATTGCGTTTTAGAAAGAACACTTTCGTTTGTGTTTTTAGTCTATTGCGTTTTAGAAAAAAATAATTTTTTTGTGTTTTTTGTGCATTGCGTTTTATGCATCTGGGTTGCCGAAAACTTTTTTTTCAAAAGTATAGCAATAGTGTGCTCGTTTTAAAGATTAAAAAACGCTCGTTTTTATGGTGCAATTTTTATAAAAAATAATGTCATATGAAAAAATTATTAACATTTAAAAAATGAGAGGGATTGAATGAGAGAGAAACTATTGCTTTGGATTGACTATAATGCCCCCACACAAACCCACGCGCCTCTTTTTTTTGTTCACTATTACCAATTTAATCTTAGCCCTTAATTACTAAATAGATGGACACGATTACTTCCTATCCTTCCTATCCAAATAAACTTTCTATTATATCCTAACCCTTGATTACCAATTTGAATGTCCAGAATTCACGTTTTCATTTTGTAACTTATACTTATTAATTATAACAAAACATTAGTTTCACATATGTATACTCATTATCCTTAATTTTATATATGAAAACAAAATATGATATTTGTTAAATATAAAATTATTAATATCATCATTTTTATTTTTAATATAAATGCTCACTAAAAATCAGGGTGTTACATGATTTGTTGTTTTTTATCTTTGGGTGAAGCTCCAGGCGCTGGTATAGTATGCTATCTTCCCTTCTTCTATACTTATGCTGGATTTTATCGTTAATTTGTTTCTTTTGTACAATTAAGGTTTTTTAATCCTGAAAATAAAAAGTATACAAAGAAACGCACTTTTCCCAACATTAGTATTAAAAAGGGTAGATTTTCCAGCGTATTTGATACAATTTATATGTTGCATTTGACACATATCATCTGCCACCATATTAGTTTGCCTAGTTATGAAGGTGATCTGCTATCTCAGATAGCGTGCTGGATCAGCATTTTCCTTCATACAACTTCCGTACACACTATAAGCGATTATATTTTGGCTTACCACCTAAAAGAAAAAGAAAGACTCGAAAATTATAGCTAATAGCAAGAATTATGAATTTTGATAAAAGTAATGATTTTGATCAAAACTAACCAAATTGAGCATATAGAATTTTAAAACATAGATGTACTCAAAAATATAAATTAAGGACATAATGTGATTTAGTTATACCTAAGAGTAGTGGCACCATTATCCTAAGATACTCTAACTCTCTCCAATCATCCACTACCACATACTCACTTCATCCTCTACCCTAAAATACCTAATTTGATGGCACCACTATGTTAAAAGTTTTTTTTTCTAAATAAATTCAATATTTATATTTAAAGAAACATTTTAATTAAACGAGGCAAGGCCTATTCAATGATAGGGTGAGAACAAAAGAACGTGTTGACTCTTAAATGAAATAAAGGTAAAAGAAAAAGAAATCAAAGAAAAAAAAAAGGAAAAAAGAAAAATAACGTGAATAGTACTATTTACAAGGTTTTATTTTTAATATATAGGATAATATACAGGATAATATAAATTAAACATTGGACTAAGCTTTCTAAATAAAATAAAGGCAGGTTGGATTTTTAATAATCCAAACCGGCTCTTTTTGGCCGATAACAATCCAACTAAGTTAATTGCCCATAATACCGAACTCTTCCATTTTGTTTGTAAAATAATCTACCATTGAAATAAAGTTTTTTTCCCAAATAAAATAAAGGCAGGTTGGATTTAAGTTTTTTTTTTTCAAATTACAAATTGATGTTTTCGGGCTTTTAATCAGAACAATAATACGAGTCGATTGATGTAAAACTTACCTCGAAACAGTGCTCTAAACGACTTGATTTTTGTTAATTAGAAGCTCAAACGCCTGAATTGAAGCACCGTTTTCATCGTTTAGAGTATTGTTTATAGGTAAGTTTTACATCAATAGACTCGTAGCCTCGTTATGATCAAAAGCCGGAAAACATCGATTTGTAATTTGAAAAAAAAAACTTAACTCTGTTATGTTTTTTTAACGACAGAGTATTTTACAAACAAAACTGGAAGAGTTCGAATTATTGTGGGTAATCAACTGAGTTGAGATTATTATCGGCCAAAAAGAGGCAGTTCGGATTATTAAAATCCAATTTGCCTAAAATAAAAGATACATAAAATTCAACTAAAAACAAAAAAAAATATGATTAGGGAAATAAAAAGAATAGAACAAACTACGACCAATCTTCCTCGGTTTCCCAACAATATTCCCAACCATATTTCGCGGCTAATTCATGTATTCCTTGTAGAATGACTTGCAACACTTTACCACATACATTGTCGCGTGGTTTCGTAAATGTGAACTAGTCGTGGTTAGGGTTGTGCAACGGTTCAGAACCGGACCAAACCAAAACCGTTAAACGCTAAATATAAGAACTTGAACCGAACCGTATTTTAATGGTTCTGGTTCGGTTCAAAACCGGGTTAAACGGTTCTCGTCAAACCAGTTATCAATTAAATCGTAAAATTAACAATTAAATATAAACAATTAATACAATCAAACCTTTTAAAACATATAACTAAGACTTGCAACATCGAAAGTTCAAGACATTCAAAGTAAAAGTACCAACAATAAAGGGTTTCAAACTATAAAATGAAAGTATACAACGTAAAACACGAAAGTCAACTAAACATACTTTTAGTTAGCCATCACAAAACTTCATTCAAACATTATGTAAAAGCTATTTCTATATTATTTAATCCTAAAACATATTTTTTAAATATAATATTTAAAGTTTAAATAAATCGACAGGGTTTTGAATTATACATTTAATATTTAAACCCAAACCAGTTCTAGCAATTCTTTAAACAGGCCTGACGGTTATAACCGGAACCAAACCGAGAACCTATTTCTCCCAAATTTAAGAACCGGACCCAAAATACAATAATACGGTTCGAATCTTACGGTTCAGGTTCGGTTCCCCGGTTCTGATGGTTCAGAACCATAAGTTGATTAGCCCTAGTCGTGGTCAAATTGTCATCCGTTTAATTAACTATATTTGTATTTTTGTTTGGTAATAAATTTGTATAAAATCAAGAATGTATTTAGGACTTCTAACATGTAATTCTTACAGGGTAGAGGTAAGGCTGTCTTCATCTTACCCTCATGAGACCTTATCTTAGCCAGGAGTCTCACTAGAGGCAACCTCTTTATTCCTACAAGGTAGAGGTAAGGTTATCTATATCTTACCCTCCTCAGACCCTACATTAGCTTTGCTATCGTTGAGATTTACTGAGTATGATGATAATGATGAACATGTAATTCTTGACAAGCTAAGCTCACGAATATACATAATGTCACATGACATTCTCTCTTTTAATTTAAGAATAATATTAGTCAAATATAATTAATATAAGACATAATTGCAGAAAACAACTTTTATGTTATACCTAAACTGCACATACCTTTCACTATGAAATTGGCAAAACCTAACCTTTATGTTCATTTTTTGCTACAGAGTATAACCTTTAAAACAAACGACGTTTGTTTTCTTGGTTAACTGCTCTCACATGCAATGCATGTCAGGATATTAATATCATTTCAGTTATCATTTTAATTTTAATGTTTTTTTATATAAACCACAAAGGAAATAGAATGTTATCATCTTTATCCCTGGTAAACCAATAATCTGTATCAAATGCTAAACTCGATCACTTTCATGTTGCCTGAATTCGATTTCTCCTCAAATATGAAGATGAACAACAATTTAACGATTTTGTTGCGAATTTCTTCTAGAGTGACTGTATGGATGATGATGGTGATGATTGTTATGGTGATGGTTGGTCGATGTTGTTTTAAGTCGAGGACTCATAACAACTGAACCTTATCTCCGATCAATCCCTCTCTACAATCTATCTTCACCTCAGATCTATTATCTCTCTCTCTCTTCATACTGATCTCATCTATGTTCCCGTTTTCATCACTGGTGATACAACCACCATAATCACCAGTAACCTCCGCCAGTCCGCCTCTCACCGCCTTCCGACTCTTTTTTTCTCTCTCTCTACACTTATCTCTCATCAGATTTCTCTCTCTCTCTCTAGATATTTCTGTACAGGAAAAGACAAAGAGAGGTCGATGGTTTTGTAGAATGTTTGTTGGTGGTTTGATGATAAAGATGAAGGTGAGCAGTTGTTGTGGGTTTTCTTTTTAACATGAATTAAATATGAACTGAAAAGACCAAAAAGCCCTCACATGCAATGCATGTGAGGGCAGTTAACCAAGAAAACAAACGTCGTTTGTGTTAAAGGTTATACTTGTTGCAAAACATAAATATAAAGGTTGGGTTTTGCTGATTTCATAGTGAAAGTAATAAAGCGTAGTTTAGGTATAACATAAAGGTTGTTTTCTTCAATTTTGTCTTAATATAATCATTAGTTCTATAATAATTATCATGGGTATCTAACATTATAATTACTAATCGTAATACATTTTTTTTGAAGTTGTGTTATGAATTATATTAATTTATTGATAGTAATATTATTATATAAACTAGAATTGGCGTCCGCGCTTCGCGGCAGAGTCGTTGGAGGTTGTTGGCGAGGATGTACTTGTTTCATGATATATCTATGAGTTTGTCGTAGATGATGTAGACTTTAATCTAAATGATGTTAAACACAAGTAATCAACATGGTTAATTAAACATTTCTAGAGTTAAAAGTTAGCTTTAACTATAATAAGCAGGTAACGTGATTAAGTAAATATATCTAGATTTGAAAGCTAATTTTAATTATAATAAGTTAAATTAATAATAAGTAAAATAAAACATATTAAAGAACATATATTTGTTAAAAAGAATAACTTTATTAAACTTCAAGGGGATAACTCTATTAAAGTTCGGAGGTCAAAACGTAAAATGTTTATCAAAAAAGAATTATTATTAAAATTCCGTGTAGTAAATCTATTAAAGTTCATAGGTATACGTAAATTGTTTATAAAAAAACTATTAGAGTTCAAAGGTCATATGATAAATCTATTAAAGTTTAGGGTTAGAAACATAAATTCCTTATAAAAAAACAATATTAGTATAGGGTTATAATGGTTAATTATTAAACTATTAAAAAAAATAAAAAAAATAATATACATTACTGTTCACATTGTCTTTTGTTATTATATAGAATATATAATATTATTATCAGTATATATTATATCAAAAAGATTTGTTTATTATTTAAGCAATTATTCAATTATTATTTTTTTAGCCAACCGTATCATATGTTATATATAATCATAAACCCTTTCATGTAATATCCTATGAATTATTTATTTATGTTGTACTTTGTTGATATTACATCGTTCATAAATTATTATAACTACTATACGAATATCTGTATAAATGTTTTATTTTTAGAATAAATCAAAACATTTTTAACTTCAAATCACAAGTGCCTACATATTTCAAAACTTTATTACTATGTAGTAATAAATAAAAGATTTTTAGCCAAGTTTATTAAAGTGTTAACTTAACATAATATGACTATGGTAAGTATTATGTTTAAATACTACGATAAATATTAAACACGATGGATATTTATCATAACAAAAAAATAATCATATAAGTCATTTGAATAATCCGTTATATCTTTTGCTTTAATTAAGATGTTGTATCATACTTTACTTATTGAATTAAATATACGAATTAAATAAATACTCTATAGATGCTCTGTATATTTTAATTAAATATATATTGTTCAAATATTATTGTATTTGAATCAAATGATATACTGAATGCAATAAGCAATTTTAAATACGCTAGATGATAAACAGTTTAAGTTTTAAATTAAATTCAACAACTTCAATATTTAAATAATGTAAAGATAATTAGGTTCTTATGTTCCAATTTTGTTCATTCATGGGTTCGATCAATCGGAGAACATCTCCACTTTTGCATTTATAACTCTAATTTCAAGATCTATTATCAAAACACATATCGGGATATCAAAATTCAAAAAATAGTAACATTGAGCTATCCATGTTTATCTAAATGTCAATCTATAAACATCACCGCTAATAACAATTTTAACCTTATCAAAGTATAGCAGTTTACATTTTCTATTAACATACTATACCACTGTTATTATTCTTCAATATTTTAAAAAATCTGAATATTTTCATAAAAGGGCCCTACTTCATACGATTTTGCATTTATAACTCTAATTTCAAGATCTATTATCAAAACACATATCGGGATTTCAAAATTCAAAAAACAGTAATATTGAGCTATCCATGTTTATCTAAATGTCAATCTATAAACATCACCGCTAATAACAATTTTAACTTTATCAAAGCATAGCAGTTTACATTTTCTATTAACATACTATAACACTGTTATTATTCTTTAATATTTTAAAAAAACTGAATATTTTCATAAAAAAGCCCTACTTCATACGAACGAAGGTTGTACAGAAAGTAAATGATTGCCTATTTTCATTGTTTCTCGACAAAGAAAAAGAATAGCTAAGTTATGTAAATTGGTTTATGTATAAAAATAATTTTTTAAGTAAATTTATGCAGACATTATAAAGTTACATAATTTCTATCTTTAAATCTATCTTTAAATCTGTGTAATACACGGGTTTATAATATATTATATTAATAATATTAATACTAATAGTGGAGCTAAGAGTCATATAGACAAACAACAGTGAACCGACATCATTTGTATCACATTTATATTAATATATTTTAAATAATAATGTATATTTTGGCAATCGAAAACATAGAACAAATTACACACCACCCAACTGGAGCATATAAAACAAAGATTAACTATGTATAGTTTTAAAAACTTGGTACAAGCATCAACTCAGTCTTCCTTTGAATCGTGGCTGCAAAGCTCTCAGTCATGTCAAGTTGGTCATGGATAGCACCATTGGGTAGTTTCCACTTAAAGTAATAAAGTATATTAGCCAACGCCAGTTGCACGTTTGCTAGACCGAGTGCCGATCCTGGACACATCCTCCTCCCGGCCCCAAATGGAAGATACTCATAATCCGCACCCATAATGGTCGTGTTCCTGTTTTCGAACCTCTCAGGGATGAAACTTTCAGCGTCTTTCCAGTATTCGGGATCACGGTTTATTGCAAACACGTTGACAATGAGTTTGGTCTTGTTGGCTACATCATATCCGGCTAGATGCATTGGTTGTCGGCACTCTCTTGGCACGGCAAACGGTAATGGAGGGTGTAACCTCAATGTTTCTCGGATCACAAGCTTTAAGTAGGGCAGGTCTTCAATGTCATCTTCTTTTATTTTCTCTTTACCGTTTAGGGCTTGCCTTACTTCGGTTTGTACCTTCTCCATCACTCTCGGACACCTTATTAGCTCGGAAATCGCCCATTCGATTGTCGTGGAGGAGGTGTCTGTGCCGGCTCCGAACATGTCCTACATCATTCATTAACCCTTGTTAAAAATACAAAAACACATGTAACTGATATTAATTAATTATTATCAAAACCGAACCGGGTATTAAACCAGTCTATCTTACCTGTTTGATGGCCATGTTAATTCAATCGGTTTTAATAATTAAATGATTGACATAAATAATTTAAAAAAGTTAATAATATATATATATATATATATATATATATACACATATATAGGACAAGTATCCGTTAGGAACCACCCGTTATTGCGAGAACCGCGAGAACCAGTGTGAACACAAACAGTAATACCTACAAAATCAAAAGAAAATACCAAAAAAAATTTTTGTTTTTTTTAAATATTTTTTTTGAAAAAGTCGTTATATTTACTCAACAATAAAAAAAATTCAAAAAAATAAAAATAAAAATTTTGAGTACCAACTATCCATGCACATGTGCAATTTCGTCATTTCTTTGACAAATTCCATAATACATTACAAACATTAGACAATTGTACTTTCATTTACACTACCATGTGTAATACACTACTTTTTACGTTACCAATATTAGCAATGCACATGTGTATCTATATATATCAACATGAAATAAGGTGTTTTCGTACACTAATTTGAATACATTTTCTCTTTCATCTATCATACCATCCATAATACACTACCATGCACATGTGCATTTTCATCATTTTTTTGATGAATTCCGTAATACATTACAAACATTAGACAATTGTACTTTCATTTACACTACCATGTGTAATACACTACTTTTTACGTTACCAATATAAGAAATGCACATGTGCATCTATATGTATCAATATGAAATAAGGTGTTTTGGTACACTACTTTGAATACACTTTCTCTTTCATCTATCATACCATCCATAATATACTTCTATTACCTCCTACCATCCATAATACAATACAATTACCTCCTACCATTTATAATACAATTCACTTTGTTACATGTATATCAACCCCGTTTATACCGTCCAATCAACATATTACATCATAAAGTGACAACTATAGTGAACCCATCAACCACTATATATAACTAACCAAAAAAGATATATATGAGCCTACTTCATCATTCAAAATCACAAACTTTTTGTACCAAAACACGGTATATAATTGTTATACATAATAATGCACATGTGCATTTAATGTAAAATTGAGTGTACTATGGATGGTATTGTAAATTAAAGTACAATTGTCTACTAGTGATAACGTATTACTGAATTTGTCAAAGTTATGATACATATGCACATGTGCATGGATAACTGTTACTCGAAAAAAAAGTTTTTTTTTGTAACGAAATATAACGATTTTTATTAAAAATATTAAAAAAATTAAAAATTTTTGAGTGCTTTTTTTGATTTTTTTAGATTTTATTTTGCAATGAAGGTGGTTCTCGTGGTACTCACAATAAAGGTGGTTCTCGCATGAACCTTACCCTATATATATATATATATATATATGGGAGAATTTAAATGAGAACGCTAAATATCGCGAGAACGGTGAAACAAATGAAAAATCCACAAGAACTTTGACAAAAACAATTCAAATTCATTTTTTTTATTTAGACCTATCATTATTAGTCGAATACAATATTATAAATTAATTTTACATGTATTTGTAAATAATGTGTAAGTTTGTCATTCATGCATGTGTAACTTTGTTGTATTTATACATGTGTAAAAAAATTATTAAAAGTGATTTTGAAAGAAGAAATGATTTATTTAAAGGATAAATTCCCTTTTTAATATTATATTTTAGTTATAATAAAGTTTGTATTAAAAGAATTGATTTTGTATTAAAAAAATGCTGGTTACTATCAAATGCATGCTTACCAAAATGATGGCTTTAACATTATCAGCAGTCAAAGGGAACTCCTCACTATTTTTAAGCCTTAGCAGCACATCAAGCAAAGTCTCATTCGACTTACTAACAGTGTGTTCAGCAACAAGATTATTAATCAAGCTATCAAGCTTTTTATGAATACTTGTCAACCTCCCCCTCTTGCCCGAAAGATGATGTAAAAACTTCTTAGATGGAAAGATATCTGCCACATCAAACCCACCAGTTTCTCTCAGAATCTCCTTCACAATCTCAGTAAACTCTTTATGATCTTTAATCCCTTTTCCAAAAGCCGCACGACTCAAAATGGTCGCGATCACCTTGAAAATACCCTCCGAAAGATTAAAGGGTGTACCCGAACCGGATGCTTTGACTTCATGAACCAAGTTCCAACATTCCTCTTCACGGACTGATTGAAACGACTTCACTTTCTTTGCACTTAGAAGCTCTAGAGTGCAAAGTTTGCGTAATTGTCGCCAATAGTCGCCGTAGGGTGCAAGAACTAAGTCCGTGTTGTGATATACGATGATCTCACCGGTTAGAGTCTCGGGTCTGTTTGCGAAGGGGATGTCGTATGTGGTTAGGATCTCTTTAGCCCATTTCGGAGATGATACTACGATTGTGGAGACCTCACCGAGCTGAAGATGCATCAATGATCCGTACTTTCGAGCTAAGTCCGTAACCCCGCGATGTGGCATTGTTCCTGTACATCAAGAAAAAGTATGCATAATGTCACGCGTAGGTACGGCAATAGGCCGGGTATTGGTAATCCCATGCCCATACCCGGTTATAAAATCGTGTCCCATACCCGGCTCATTACTTGTCGGGTATCAGGCATACCGGGGGTATCGAATATACCTGTTAATTTGTTAAAGGATACTGATTTATATTTCTAAATACATTTTTTACTATTATAAATTAAATATTCATTATATACATATAAGTTTTATCATAAATGTATATATGTGCATATAATGTATATATGTGTAGGCGTTCGGGGGCAAAAGTGAAAGTGTACTAATTTTAACGTTATTTTACTAATTTCGTGAAAATAACGTTAAAAGAAGAGGATGGTTAATCATGCATCATGTGGTGGCGTTGATAGCCGAAAGACAAAAAAGTACATGTACTAATCGGCATTTGTCTCAATTGCTGAGTGTTATGTGCCTTATGTCCAGGGCTTGATGCAAAATTACAACGGTTTTTGAACACTTGTAGTAACAACACAATAAACCTTAACTAACATAGTCTCTAGTAATAGTAAAAACACAATAAACCCTAACTAATATATTCTCTAGTAATAGACACTATTACGTACCGATCAAGTGATGCATGTGACCGATGATGGGGAGTCGCCATGGCTCAGGAAGGCGGTTTTTGGTGGACGTGGGACGAGTGACGAGCTTGTAAAGGAAGAAGACAATGGTGGCTACTGCAATGGAAGTGGTGAGGGAGACTTCCATTGTTGTGGGTTTACATGGTTGAAGTTATCATATACGCTTATTTATATAGTAGCAAGTGAAGGGAATCAGGAATTACCCATTGTTGACTATATAATTTTTTCCATTGTTTGAATATGAATATTAGGATCGGTTTGAATGAAAATCATGAGATATTCGTAAGCCAAGATATAATTGCTTATATCATATCACCTTCATGACTAGGCAAACTAATTAGGTGGCAGTGAGATGGCCTGACACCTAAGCTTGGCTTGGTTGTTTCTTGAATTTTTAGTTTAATAATGTAATAGATGGAATTTAACATATATATTCTTGTTTCTTAACAGCGTTATTGTTTATATAATTTATTGTTCAACCGTATAATACCGAGGACATAATCTAGTTATTATTATTATTATAAAAATAACTAGACTTAATTACACCATAAGAAACTTTTTTTTAACTTTTATGTCAAGTCAAGTCAAATTAAGCATAAATTACAAATTACAAAGTTATTACATTATATAGTATGGGTAAACAGTATAGCTATTACGTTATGGTACGATTAAGCATAAATTATAGGCGAAGTTATTACGTTATACATAACTATAGATAAATACATAATATATAAAAATATTTATCTAATATTATGGTAGACTTTTATTTATATATTTTTATTTTTCATATGTGATATAAAGTTTTTATTTTTTAATCATTGCGGATCAAACCAAATTAGGTCATATGCTAGTAGACTTAGATTGTCATATCTAACTTAATTATTTGTTTGCGAGTAACTACACATAGGTATCTCTTAATTTAGCAATATTATTATTGAATTAATAATAACTTACTATATATATTAATAATAGAAGCTATATATATATATATATATATATATATATATATATTATTTTTTAAACTTTTATTATTTTAATATTATAATAATTATTATTTTCTTTACTTTTTAAGTTAAATACATTTTCATATTTTTGTTAACTACAATGATTTTTTTATCACGGGTTGGGATAAGCTTGGTGTCAACCGATATCGAACCGGTACTGGTATCGAAAATACCGGTACACTCATATTCGGTATCCGTACATGAAGTAAAAATCGGCACCAGCCTGGTATAGAAAACGTCAAAAGTTGGTACCGAATTGATATTGAAAATCTTTTAGTTCAGGAAATTCGGTACTGTTACCCGGTATCATTTGCTCATCCCTAATCGCGGGTACCGTACAAACAACAACGGTATCGTACAAATTTTTTTGTTGATGTTCTTCAACTTTTAATGAATTCTTTTTTTTTAGTTTCAAGGGTATGGAAGAGCTCGGTGCTAACCGTACTGAATCGGTACTGGTACCGAAAGTACCAGTATCGGTATACGAAGGTGAAAACCAGTAGCGAACCGGTACCACGCAAGCCAAAAGTTCGGTTCGGGAAATTTGGTGCCAGTACCCAGTACCATTTGTTCATCTCTGACCACAGGTTTCACACGAACAACGCATACAACTTTTTTGGTTGATTTTATTTCGGTTATCTTTTAGTGTTTTTTTCTACATTTTCTTTTTATTCTTGTAACAGTTTCGTTCGCAACACGCTCGTAGTGATTTCAAAACACATGTAAACACATATTAGATAACAAAGAAGTTTGTCGCAACGCTGCGAATTTCTTTAAACCTAGTTAAATTAATATTTAATTTTAATTTTTAATATATAACATATGTTGTGTCCGATACAAAAAAAATTACTTTATTGCGAAACGAATTTTATACCGTCACGTCGATAAACCTATAAAACAAATGTGTTAAAATTTAAATTATATATTATATAATTTTGATTATATTTTAATTTATTTTGAAATGTTATATCAACAACGATTAAGTTAAATTTCATTATTATAGAAGATATTTACCTAGTTTCTTAAGTTCACATTTGACCGGTGATATAAATTAATGGGGTGGGTTTTACTTGGATAAAAACAATAAATTAAATAAGTAAAAAGAAAAATGCCCCTCATTCAACTTGACTGTTCTGATAAAGTTAATGGGCTTGATGAAAATGACAAAAAAGATGCGAACCTTAGGGACAGATATAGGAAAAAATTGTTATTGCTATCGTTATTATTAATTATTTGTAAGTATTATATTATATTATATTATTATAATTATGAATTGTTATTATTTAAGTCACTAGATTATAGTCTCGTGTATTACACATGTTTACGTTTTAAAATATAGTTTTTATTCAACCCGTATAATACATGATTTTATAATCTAGTAACAATAATAATTAGAAAAAGTAGTTGCAATTGTACACCTTCCTTATTTGCCACATTTGTTCACCGAACTGATAATTTGATAGACAAATGACCAACAATATCACTATTACGCCTTCCTTTACGTTACGGCATCACAAAGTCACACAAAGTCAATGAAGACCTAAAGACTTTACAAACAATGAGCTCTAGAATTTAAACTTTAAAAATACGGCATTACGAAGTCAATGAAGAAATGAAGACCTAAAGACTTTACAAACAATGCGCTTTAGAATTTAAACTTTAAACATACGGTATCACGAAGTCAATGAAGACCTAAAGACTTTACAAACAATGAGCTCTAGAATTTAAACTTTAAAAATACGGCACCACGAAGTCAATAAAGACCTAAATACTTTACAAACAATGAGCTCTAGAATTTAAACTTTAAAATTTATATATTCCAACCCTAGCATTTAAACTGAAAAAAATAAAATAATAAACAACATAGCAGCCATAAGTTTTAATAAAAATAGTTTTAATCAAAATTGATTACTTTTTGATGTTCAGATAGATAGTTTGGGAAAAAGCGGGCTGTCTCAAGTAGTTTTAATTTACTTTTAATTTAAATATAAATATATATTTTTAAAACTTTAAATTACTTTAACTATTTATATAAAAAAAATTACGAGACGTGTCAACGCGTTAATTAGTGAACGAAAGCAAAACAGGTCAAGTGAATGAAAGCAAAACTGTTAGTTGCAATTATTGTACAAAAGGTTGTTGATGGGTTTTAACGTGACATATTAAAAATATTAGATAAGTACGATTTTTACATTTACATAGTCTTCCGTTTATACATATTAAAAAAAGGTATTTTCTTCATGCGTCTGGGTGCCTACCTAGTCTTTATCTGTAGATTAGTAAAACAAAGGTTTAAACTTTGTTATAATGCCTTTTGAAATTAACTAAAGTTTTTATGGAAGACTCACTCAATAAGTGTTCATGTAAGAATAACCGCTTGTGCTAGTTACATAATATAAAACATATATATTTGTTTCCCCTTATGTATCATAGTAGAAAAAGACCATATGGAACGCCCGTATACGTGTTTATTTGAAGCGTTGTAAATGCTTAATTCACAACTCTATGCGGCTAATTGGCTATATTTTTCAGCCATATACGGCTGTATAACAGCCCTATTTGCAACCATGTACAACTGTTGTATCTTCTAACCATAAAACACAGCATAACAATCCCAGTTTTACGACCCTAATTGCTACATTTTCTAGCCGTAGGACACATTAGAACCAAGAGTCCCATTTCCTAATTCAAAGGGAAGATCCAGCCTACCATCGTGGATTTACCGGTTGTTGTGTCCTGCTAGAGATCATGTTTGTCTCTAGATGTGCATCAACGTCGTTGGATTTGTTAACGGTGTAGCGTACAGTCCCTGCATTAGCCTACCCGCATATCCCAAACTAGACACAAGCTCGACTACTTTATTCTCATATTATCATTATTTGACCCCTAACAAAAATCCATCTTTTCTATCGTTTTCCGTTCTTTATTCTGCAAACATCTAAAACACGAACATTTTCTACTTTTTTTTTTGAATTTAATTTTTTTTTGTTTCAAATTTATGACTCAAGATACTACTAACTAGACACTAAACGATAGTTTCCCATCCCCACACTTAAACTCTACATTGCCCTCAATGTAGGAATAGAAATCGACTTAAAAAATGAAAATAATTAAGAAATAAAAAAACAATAGGGCAAATCGGAAAAGACTTAGCTGGTTATATAACACGTAAGCTCCAAACACTCTCGTCCAATCCAGCTCGATCGTATAGCATTTCATTCGCGGTCAGCTCTGACAAACTGACATGCTCGGAAATTGCCTGATATTCGAAAAGCAGCTCCAAAATCACCCGAATGGAAATTAAGTACGGGTGGTACAATTCAAACATGCATAAACAAAAACAAGCAAAAACCAAAGCAGTACCGACTCTAAAAAAACTACAAAAAGTTACAAACTACGACTCTATACAAACTCTACTAAACCTCCCACACTTGAATTTAATCAGGAGGTTTCTCTTTGACCTGGACCCTGTCTAACCCGTTTAATTCCACCCGATCCTCATATATATTTAAAAATTTAATGGTGGAATTATAAAAGGTTTTAAAATTTTAAACAGGTTAATCACCTGAATTTAAACTTACCTGGAAGGAAACGAATGCATGGCATATATCGAACAGACTGGTCATGCTCCAACGACTCCTTCCTTACCAAGGGCCAACTGTGGTGTTCTTCCTCTTCCACCCACTTTGTCTACTTTTGGTGACTTCTTGATCTCCACGGTCGGCTTCCCTTCCAATAATTCTTCTAGTTTGATCAAATCGCCAACCGGGTAAACAGTTCTTCATCTATTAGAGTTGGTAGATTAACCAACTCGTCACCAAACTCCGTCTCCCATGAGAGGATATGATCATCCCCCACTTCTGATGTATTAGACATGTCCCATATTGGGTCAGTGGGATAATAATCATCCTCAAAAATATCTCTATTACTAGGAGGCTGCTGAAACGGATCATGTTGATATGTGAAATACCCTGTGAATAATATGACTGTAGCTGCACAAAGGGGTTAGCATAATCATGTGCAGAGGACCCCTCATATTGTGGACATTAACAGTAAAATGAGGTCCTTCACAAATCTCACACATGTTTAGGACCACAAAAAAAATAATAATAAATATAAAAGATACGGACTGTTAGACTCCTACGACTCAATATATAAAAAAACAATTAAACTTCTACGACTCAATATACAAACAATTAGCACGTATAAGATTAAGCAAGTCTAAACAGAGTAATTAACGCAATTGCCAAATAGTCCCCGGCAACGGCGCCAAAAACTTACCATTATATTACTTGATGTGACCCGGGTTCGATCCCCGGCAACGGCGCCAAAAACTTGATGTGCGCTAAACAGACTATTAAAATCAACTAAAATAGACTCTCTAAACTAGACACTAAGTTTTAACTTTATAAACCTAGACTCTACCTGAACCTAAACCACACAACCGGAAAGTGTACCGGTCAATGTAGTACAACTAAAGTAAGTCCGAGTATCGAACCCACGAGACTCTACTAATTACGTTAACGACTCGATCTAGACTATGACCGACACGGACGTACTAATTTGTTTATTAGGTTGTGGGGGGGGGGGGGTACTGAAAATTCTAAAGAAATCTATCAAACTAATTATTAACTAAATTATACTAATACGAACTAATGTGAAGACTGAACTCAGATGGTGATGAAGACTACCTAGACTAGAATCCTGGATTGATTTTAAGAATTTACCAATTAAGTCAATTACTCGTTTTCTGGAACCGGGATCTTATGATACTAAACCTATTAAATACCAGCTAAGCCCCTCAACCCTTCTCGAGGTGAAACTTATGGCGTTACCTAGGCCGTTAATCCTACCGGTTCATTAGACGTATTTCTAGTTGTTTAATATTGTGTGAGTACCCTAATGATGACCTACTCTTTTCCAGTTATAGATCTGGGGTAGTTTGAGTATCTAAACTTGACTTGATAGACTAATAAACCGACGGGTCAACAAAGGCATGGACTTTTTCCAAAGACTGACTATAGCAATTCGCCGGGTAAGACCTATCAATAGCCCCTCACTTTCCAGGTATTAGGACTAGTAGAACACTAAAATCTGACAACCTGTTAACTATCACTTCTAAGGTTGAATGGCCACTTAACCCTAAAGATTATGAACTTATTCTGTGATATAGACACTCACCAAAATTCACAACCTAATACGACTTTATTCCGTGATATAGACAGTCACCAAGAATCATATGAAGCAATGGAAAACAGAAAACCA
Organism: Scalesia atractyloides; assembly: GCA_947069175.1. Classification (NCBI taxonomy): domain Eukaryota; kingdom Viridiplantae; phylum Streptophyta; class Magnoliopsida; order Asterales; family Asteraceae; genus Scalesia; species Scalesia atractyloides. The sequence continues at coordinate 7,829,228 of CAMTDV010001633.1, read as the reverse complement.
AATCAAAGCATGCATACACACCAAGCCAGATAAACAAACTGTTTACAGAGCACAATTAATCCATAACAAACATGTAATTAACAAAAAATGTGTAAACTTTATCAAAACCATTCATCATAATCTAGGTAGTTAATACGTTTAGCCAATAACCATATTCAAGAAAAAGAAACAAGTCTCAAATAAATAACAAATCATGTTATTAAATCTGAAAACACAAAGTAATCAAACTAAAAATATTAATTCGTTGCAAACCCGAACTCGAATCTTAAACCGTGAAGCTTGAATCTTGCGGCTCCTCCAAGTTCGTCTTCTCTTCAGCCGTCAAACTTTCGGCCCCCTGTTCGTCTGATTGAATCCTCCGAATTATATCTGTGTGGCCCCTTTTCTAATTCTATTTGATTCCAAATATAATGTTTCACGATATGGGCTCATCATGAAACTCCATTAGCAATATGTGGGCTTGTCTCACGATAATCAAAAGCCCTATTCAACAAAACATGAAACAAATAGCAATAGCATGGCATGTAATTATTTGATTTCATTGAGGGTTTTTATGTATTTCACGTCATTTAAAATCTCTAGTAGATCATGATGCTACTGCCATGAATCCTCGAGTATATCTGAAGCCACAAGTTTCAGAAAATGACAAGTATAGCCCCTGGACTTCCTTTTTAGCTCGTTTCGCTTCCTGTTGGACTTGGCCCATTAGATGATTATTTTCATATATGGTAGCTTTCTAATTGATAATATAGACAGTGGGCTCGAACCACTCAAGGAAAATAGCGGCAATTTAAAATCGGTCGCTGACGTCCTACTCTACCCAACTGACTGGTTATTTCCTTATTACTCGTTTTCGCTCCATTTGCATCAGGACCTGCCAAAACACAAAATAATATAATATACACTAAAAACTAACTACAAAATAAATAAAAACGATACAATAATTATCCATTTTACACGGGAAAAATATGTGTATTTTATCCCACATCAAATAGCATATTATGATTTGTACACTAGTGCATTCGTACAATCGCTGCAAAACAAACACTACGAATACTATGTGCCTATTACTTCTACTTTTGTTTTCATGACGGTACATATATGGTTTGGTTACCAATTATGTATAGTACATGAATACGATGTTGCTTCGCATGTTCACTTAGCATACGATTTACAAATACATATTTGTTTAGTATATGATACATACTACCAGTTCGGTTAGTGTGAAACATATATTAATATTTATACTAGAATGAAATACCTGCTACTAATTTTGTGGTATGCATAACAAGCAGTGTCATCATTTCTAGTATGAAACACGCCCAAATTCAATAATTACTATGTTGTGACGATGTATGTTTGATGTCAATATTGTGTTATGATGATGATTATCTGGTTTAGTTATTGTTTCGACCTTATTATCTGTTTCCCTTACTTAACAAGAGGATCTATGTGGATCATGTGACGAAACGCGTAATTATGGGTGCACACTTAATTACGAGGATCGACACATGAGAATCATAGTAAGCTTTGTTAAGATGGTGGCATAAAATATAGAGTGATTAGGTAATGGGAAGGGTATGACGCAATAAGACAACGGTGGATACGCCGATGGTACTTCCTATATATAAGTATTCTTATTGTGTTATTCTTCGGAATGTTACCAGGATCATTTGAAGGTTTTATGTTATCTTGGACCATTATATGATTATGTGACTATTTGTTATTTGGTTATTGAATGCAATGGACGATTGACGAGTACATTCATTAACTCTATTCGAGCCGACCGGGAGTATATTATGGTGTTAAAGGTGACGATCTTGATGCCATAGGTAAGTTGACCCGTCTCATATGCATGAAATGCTCATGGTACATGGGATGTACCTCGTGGGACGTTAGAAACCGTGTACGTATGGCCAGGCTTGAATGTACACCCCTTTTTGTTGCTAGGATTTACACTAAAAACTTAGTATAACATAATGTCATTTTTACACAATCGATGACGCTTTAAAGATTCAAAAGTTCTAAAGGTTCCGAATACCTTGAGATATTTTGAATAAATACGATTACGCTTTGGATCCCCCAAACATTCCCAAAACCAAATGATGCTCCGCATCTTTGGAATCTCGAGCCTTGTTATCAGCCAATTGTTTCAATCACACTCCGCGGTCTCCTTCGAATAAAATTTCGGGACGAAATTTCCTAAAGTAGGGAGACTGTGACCCTGAGACATTGTAATCATTTTACATATTCAAAACGAGTTTATTTCAAAAACAAATTCACATATTCAGTCCTTGATCAATTTCAAATTCCTATACAGCTTCTATAAGCGAAACCATAAACCGGTACACCAACGAAGGTCGTTTAACACGACGTATACTCCGAGACAATGACACAAGCTTAACACGTCCTAAATAACCTTTTCATAACTTAGAAATAAGTTTTGGAGGGTTTGATGTGTCAAAAACAAGCTTATTTGATCACAGGGACTAATTACGACAAACTGCGAAAGTCTGCCGATTCTCGCAGCGACGCACACTCCGAAACAAGAACACAAGCCTAACATACCTTAAATATCTTTCACAAAACTTAGAAATAAGTTTTGAGGGCTTCGGTATGGAAAAATCACACTTTTGTAACTTCAGGGGCTATTTTGCAAATTTTGCGAAACTATGCCTTTATGCGTAAATCGCTATCCGAAACATGTAAGGAGATCCAAAAAAAATTTAATCATTGAAATAACATATTTTAGTGATTTGAATGCAAAAATGCCATTTGTCACACCCCGACCCGCAGCGGAATAAAAGTCGGAGCATAATTGGGTTATCACCAAAGCTCATGATATTTACTAAGATGTTTCATATTTATTAAATTCAAATTACAAACTTAAATATCCAAAAACAAAATTCATACAATTACAAAGGAAAATGAAACTATAAATTTATTCCAAAGCATAAGCTTGTTTATTCTTCTAGGCCATCCTAAGTGTTTCCTGTCTCGGCTGGATCACCTGTATCATGTGTAAAACGGGGGAGATTTTGGGTCAACAAAAGTTGGCGAGTGAACCTTGATAAAACATTTTAACTAATTTCTTGTTTTAATTATTAAAGAAAATTCGTGCATTAATCACATGTGAGCAAACATATATATGTAAACAATCACAAACCACTTTGGATGAGTATATGACATGAATGATGATGTATTTGAGATCAAGGCTCAATCAAACGGAGCCGATCTAATGAGGCTCCTGATGCTCAACCCGTATCCCACGGGGAACTGATGGGCCTAATGAAATGCGTGCACTGAAATGATAAATTCAATCTACATATAATTCATACAACAATCAATACACATTTGATCACGGATATGATGTATGCACAAGTTTTTAAATAAAATAAAAGAATAGTACGACACATGATACACCCCAAAACATGATTAAAACGGGGAATTGGTAGAGGTTCACTCACAGTGGATGAGTTTCTTGATGACGATGAATGCGCACGAATTTATGATTCAACCGACGAGGGAAAACTAACCTAAATAATAACGAAATGATTCGATAAATAAATAAATTTTATTTGAGATTATTATTTTTAATTAGTGCTCTTTAATGAGATTTTTAGATTTATTTTTGTGAGTTTAATGCAAATTTTTAACCTTCAAAATCTTTATATTTAAGTATTTTTAAATAATTTTTCAATTTAATAAAAAGAAAATAAGAAAACAAAAATTAAAAAAAAAGGGTTGACTTTGTCAGGTCTGACCGGTCGGACAGCATGAATTTCAGGCGGCGAGTGAGGTTCGAACTCGGGACCTCTCGTATCCGTGCACGCAGCTCTACCAACTGAGCTACGTGTCTAACCCGAAATATTCTCTGTTTTAATTATATATATATACTAACTAGCTTTAACCTTATTTAGTTTTTATTAAAAATGATTTAATATGGCCGAAACCGGATACAGAACCCGGAATCAAACTCGGGACCTTCGGGTTCGAGTGCACACAGCCCAACCAGTTGGGCTATGTGTCTAATCCGTATAAACACTGGATTATATTAATTTTATATATATGTTGTGAATTGATCTGAATAAGTTAAAAAAAATGTTGGTTTTATTTCAGAAAGTCGGAAACATGTGTGATTCGAACCCGGGACGTGTGTTTTGTATTTGCACACAGTCCACCGCTGGACTGTGTGTCTAACCCGGTTAAATACCCGATTTTAATTACATTAGTATACAACTTAGGCTTCGTCTTCTTCACTAAGAAAAAACACAGAACAGTGAACCCGACTGTTTTGTTTAATCAACCAACAAACTTATACTAGATTGAAATAAAATGAAAAAAAAAGATTAAGTAACATGATATACCAAAACAGAGAGTTTCTCAGATTTCCGGCAAGTTTTCGTCGACCCTGATTTGCGATTTCCGGCTGGCGCAGCTGCTTTCCGGCGGTCAAGACTTCGATTAGAGGGAATTGTCATGAGTTTTCGAAAAGATTGAGCGAGTCTTTCACCGGTATTTATAGTGAATCCCAATCATAGGATTTCCGTTTCGAAGCTTGATTTACAGATTGATGATTTCAACTTTGAACGGTTTGGCGTTTTAATTCGATTTTGATTTCGAAATCGTAACTGTTTTCCGTTTTAAAACAGACATCGCTTGATTGAAGTTGGCGGTTACAGTCGCGATTCAAACAGATGATATGCGAATCTTTATATAAAACTTAATTGTTTTCAGTTTTAATCACAAATGTGTGTGTAGTGTACTGGTGAAAACTGTGTGTGTATAAGTGGGAGACCCGGGTTCGAGACCCGGCTACCCCATTCTGTTTTATTATTTAATTTTATTATTATTATTATTTATTAATTATGGTTTTTAAACTCTAAAATATTTATTAATTATGTATTATTTTAAATAACAGGTACAATAAATACGCAACGAACTTTTAACCGAATGTTTGATTATTAAACGAAGCGGGTTTTGAAACCCGTTTTACGACGAATGTTACAGTATCCCCTACTTTTAGAAATTTCGTCCCGAAATTTAAGTAGTAGAGGTAACCGGAAAAAGATGCGGGTATTTTTCGCGCATTGAGTCTTCACGTTCCCAAGTAAACTCGAGTCCTCGTTTTGACTCCCAACGTACCCTGACAATTGGAATACGACTTCGCCTTAAACGCTTCTCTCCGAAATCCATGATTTCCACCGGTCTTTCAATGAAGTGCATCGGTTCATCGACTTGAATGTATTCTAGAGGAATATGGAGGTTTTCATCGGCGAGGCACTTTTTCAAGTTTGATACGTGGAATGTGGGATGAATTCTGTTGAGCTCTTTTGGTAGGTCAAGCTTGTATGCTACAGGACCTACTCTCTCGAGTATCTTGAAAGGTCCTACGTAGCGTGGTGCTAGCTTGCCCTTCTGGCCAAAACGAACCACTCCCTTCCACGGTGATACTTTTAGAAGTACTTGATCACCAATGTCGAACTCCAAGGGCTTGCGTCGTTTGTCAGCATAACTCTTTTGACGGCTTTGAGCCGCTAGAAGATTGTTTTCAATTTGAAGGATCTTGTCGGTGGTTTCTTGAATTAATTCTGGTCCGGTGATTTGCGCTTCTCTCAATTTCGTGCCAACATACTGGAGATCGGCACTTACGACCATATAAAGCTTCGAAAGGAGCCATGCCGATACTTGAATGATAGCTATTGTTGTACGAAAATTCAACTAATGGTAAGTGAGCGTCCCAGTTCCCTTTGAAGTCTATGACACATGCTCGCAGCATGTCTTCAAGGGTTTGGATGGTGCGTTCAGATTGACCATCAGTTTGAGGATGAAAAGCGGTACTGAGGTCTAATCGTGTACTCAAAGCGGTTTGTACGGCTAGCCATGCTCGTGAAATGAAACGACCATCACGGTCTGAAATGATACTTAATGGTACACCATGATGGCTTACGATCTCGCTAATGTAGATACGAGCTAACTTCTCGTTCTTGAAGTCCTCGCGAATCGGAATGAAATGAGATGACTTTGTAAGACGATCGATTATTACCCATATGGTGTCATACCCACTGGAGGTGCGAGGTAACCCGGTAATGAAATCCATGGTTATGTTTTCCCACTTCCATGCAGGTATTTCGGGTTGGACTAGAAGTCCTGAAGGTCTTTGATGTTCAGCTTTTACTTTGGAACATGTAAGGCACATGGAAACAAAAACAGCGATATCCTTTTTCATGCCAGGCCACCAGTAGGTGTATCGTAGGTCTTGATACATCTTGTCGGCTCCTGGGTGTACAGAGTATCGTGTTTTGTGCGCCTCATTCATGAGAAAATCACGAAGGTTATAGCGATCAGGAATCCATATGCGGTTTTAAATAGTATAGAATACCGTCGGATTTGGTTTCGATTTTGAGTTCAGCTCCACATGACAGCTCATCGCGTACGTCATTTTCTGTTACAAAAACATGTTGAGCTGCCCGGATTCGATCTTTGATGTCGGTTATGATTTGCGAACATAGAAGACGAATGGAGTTCGCATAACCTTTTCGACTGAGCGCATCGGCCACCACGTTTGCCTTGCCAGGATGATACCGAATTTCACAGTCGTAGTCGTTGAGAAGTTCGACCCAGCCTAGCCCTTGCCCTGATGCGTCGCAATATACCACAAAGTCATCGCAACCCTCAGGGAGTGTGAGGATAGGTGCGTCACAAAGTTTTTGCTTTAGAGTTTGGAAGGCCTCCTTTTGCTTAGGTCCCCATATGAAGGGTTTTCCTTTATAAGTCAAGGCCGTGAGTGGTACAGCAATACGGGAAAAATTGGCAATGAAGCGTCGATAGTAACCAGCCAAACCAAGAAATGACCTAACTTCGGTAGGGGTACGTGGCGCTTGCCATTCCTGTACTGCCTTAAATTTTGAAGGATCGACATGAATTCCCTTGTCATTGACGACATGTCCAAGGAATTGTACTTCTCCTAACCAGAATTCGCATTTTGAGAACTTAGCGTAAAGCTTTTCAGTCCTTAAGAGTGTAAGGATGAGTCGAAGGTGTCGCTCATGATCGGATTTAGACTTGGAGTAAATAAGGATGTCGTCGAAGACTATGACGAAACGGTCGAGGTAGGCTTTGCACACCCTATTCATTAAATCCATGAAGACAGCGGGGGCGTTGGTTAAACCGAAAGGCATGACCATGAACTCGTAATGACCATAACGAGTCCGGAAGGCGGTTTTTGGGATATCTTCTTCATGCACTCTGAGCTGATGATAACCAGAACGAAGGTCGATTTTTGAAAAGCGGGTGGCACCTTGAAGTTGGTTTAGGAGGTCATCAATGCGAGGCAGTGGATAGCGATTTTTAACCGTTAACTTGTTGAGTTCTCTATAATCGATGCACATGCGAAACGTTCCATCTTTCTTCTTCACAAAAAGAACAGGTGCACCCCAAGGCGATGAGCTGGGACGTATGAATCCTTTGTCAGTCAGCTCTTGCAGTTGACTGGCCAGCTCTTGCATTTCGGATGGGGCTAACCTATAAGGAGATTTTGCGACTGGTGTAGCGCCAGGTACAAGATCGATGCGAAATTCGACTTCTCTCACAGGAGGAAGTCCTGAAATGTCGTCGGGAAAGACTTGTGGGAATTCCTTCACAATTGGGATATCTTCGAGTTTCCTCTCCTTGTTTCCCTTTTTGACGACGTGAGTTAGAAATGCGACATAGTTCCTGCGGAGATATCTTCGGGCTTGAAGGCAGGACATTAATTTGAGTCCTTTCGAAGGGGTTTCCCCAAAAATACGTAGTGTCTGACCGTCTGCAAGAGGAATGCGAATGAATTTTTCGTGGCATACCACTTCAGCGTGATGATGGCTGAGCCAGTCCATACCGATTATAACATCGAAACTTCCCAACTTCATAGGAATAAGGTCAATTGGAAAATCGTGATCGTTTAGGGTGAGAGTACATTTGCGTATAATAGAATTTAATGAAACGGGTTTTCCGTCAGCAACTTCCACCGTTAGAGATTTGATGAGATTAACACGAGGTTGGTCGAGGATAGGTTCAAATTCTATGGACACAAAGCTCTTATCCGCACCAGTATCAAATAATATGGATGCATAACTACCATTGATGAGAAACGTACCGTTGACCACGTTGTTGTCAGCCCTGGCTTGGTTGGCATTGATATTGAAAGCTCTCCCTCTGGCAGGTGGGGGAGCTTGGTTAGCTTGGTTTACCGGGTTTGTGTGAGCTTGGGCATGGATGATGTTCACTAGGCGTGGGCATGTGTTCCTGAAGTGGTTTGGGTCCCCACAGTTGAAACAAGCTCGCATGGGTTGCATCATGGGGTAGTTGGGTTGGTAGTAAGGTTGGGCTGCGTGTTGTGAAGGTGGTAGAAGTAAGGGTTGTTGGGTTTGGCCCACTATCTGATTTTGGGTTTGGGTTGGAGGTTGATTGCGGTTCATTCGTTGAAGGGTACGGCAGGTTTGGATGGTGTGACCCGCACGGCCACAACTTGTGCAATGTTGGCAGGGATTTTCGGGAGGGTGATGGTATTGACAGCGGTTGCATTTTGGGTGTGGGCCAGTATATGGCTTTTTGAATGGTGCAGCTGGAGGAGCAATTTAGGTGATTGGTGCAATAGTGATAGGAGGGTTGGTTTGAGTGACATCAAAATTCTTGCCATTTCGCTTCCTCTTACCAGCAAACTTCGAGGATGAGACTGGGTGGTTTGGAGTTGGGGTCTCAATGGGTGCTTTCTTCTCCTCATCTTTGAACTTGCCGTTTCGAATGCGATTTTCAGTGAGTTCTGTAGCTAACTCCATTGCGGCTTCAAGTGTTGCAGGCGATGTGCTTAAAACCGAATCTTGAATTTTCGAGGGGAGGCCTCAAATGTAATGTTCAACTAAGCGGTACAAGGGGGTGAACAAATTTGGGATCATCTGGTTCAACTCGAGAAATCTCTTATTATATGAAGTGTGGTCTCCTTCCTTTTGTTTCAGCGCGTGGAATTCGTCTTCCAGCTTTTTGATTTCGCTTCTTGGACAGAAGCGTCTTGTCATGAGTTCCCTTAACTCTTCCCATGTTAAGGCCATGGCATCTTCAACTCCTCGCTTACCCTCTTCCGTGTTCCACCAGGTAAGGGCTACCCCAAACAGTCTTCCAGTCGCGTAACGTACCTTACGGTCCTCGGGACAATCGCAATTGAGGAAAGTGTTTTCCATTTCTTCAAACCAGTGAAGGAGGGCGGTAACACCTTCGGTCCCTTCATATTTTGGGGGATCGCAGGATTTGAAGTGTTTGTAGGTGCACTTGGGGGTTTTGGAAGGAGGGTTGGCGACGCTCTGGTCTTCTTGGTTGGGAGGGTTGATGGGATTAGCGGTGAGAGCTTGTTGAACTTGAAGCATGATGTCAGGAAGTACTGCGGCCATTTGTTTAGCAATTTGTGTGGCCAAGCGTTCGCTTGACTTTCCTGACTTTCTACCTCCACGTAGTTGCCTAGCCGACATCTACAGGAACATATATAAGAAGATTGTGAGTTTAAGAATTTTCTAGGTGTCATGTGTCGTAAAAAGAATGAAAATCAACATAACTGACAATAATTTAATTACATCCATAGGATGTCTTGGGTTTGCTCATGTTTGGGCCTCCAAATGTCCCCCATACCATTTCCTGTGTAGTTATGTGGGCCCCCATGACTATTGGGCTTGGTAGGATTCACATTGGTGTCGGCGGGTTAACACTCGCACCACCCGAATGAAAATCGTAAAATATGATTGCGAGATGTATGGTAGGAGGGTGTCCAGGTGTAGACACAATGACAACTCAAAGTGGGGTTAGCTCACACGACGTTTGGTATAGCATGCTTTGGCCTAATAGGTCCTTCGTACTCTCATCGTTAGTCCCTAGGTAGGCAAACTGGTCCTTTATTTTGGATTTATACGAATGCCAAGCCTAGACAGGACGTTCCGACTACCGGTACTCGTACCCTTCCAGTTACTACATGCCCGTCATGAGAACTCACTTTGATGTGATTTGAAAAATACAAAAATCATTGCAAAAATCATGGAAATCGTGAGGTGTGTGCTCTCATAGATATGATATGTTATGAGGATATGATTTATGATGAGCATTGCATAATAACATGTATTTGTGAGCGTGCTTGCATAACATTGGGTGTGAAAATAAACATGAAACATATAAACATCATGAATTTTGCATGTAACGCATAAACAATTAAAATTTAATCAACTATAGTATAGGCTCTAAGGGTCTTATAACCTATCATATTCCCTATAGTCACAAGCTCTGATACCAATCTGACACACCCCGACCCGCAGCGGAATAAAAGTCGGGGCATAATTGGGTTATCACAAAAGCTCATGATATTTACTAAGATGTTTCATATTTATTAAATTCAAATTACAAACTTAAATATCCAAAAACAAAATTCATACAATTACAAAGGAAAATGAAACTATAAATTTATTCCAAAGCATAATCTTGTTTATTCTTCTAGGCCATCCTAAGTGTTTCCTGTCTCGGCTGGATCACCTGTATCATGTGTAAAACGGGGGAGATTTTGGGTCAACAAAAGTTGGCGAGTGAACCTTGATAAAACATTTTAACTAATTTCTTGTTTATTTATTAAAGAAAATTCGTGCATTAATCACATGTGAGCAAACATATATATGTAAACAATCACAAACCACTTTGGATGAGTATATGACATGAATGATGATGTATTTGAGATCAAGGCTCAATCAAACAGAGCCGATCTAATGAGGCTCCTGATGCTCAACCCGTATCCCACGGGGAACTGATGGGCCTAATGAAATGCGTGCACTGAAATGATAAATTCAATCTACATATAATTCATACAACAATCAATACACATTTGATCACGGATATGATGTATGCACAAGTGTTTAAATAAAATAAAAGAATAGTACGACACATGATACACCCCAAAACATGATTAAAACGGGGAATTGGTAGAGGTTCACTCACAGTGGATGCGTTTCTTGATGACGATAAATGCGCACGAATTTATGATTCAACCGACGAGGGAAAACTAACCTAAATAATAACGAAATGATTCGATAAATAAATAAATTTTATTTGAGATTATTATTTTTAATTAGTGCTCTTTAATGAGATTTTTAGATTTATTTTTGTGAGTTCAATGCAAATTTTTAACCTTCAAAATCTTTATTTTTAAGTATTTTTAAGTAATTTTTCAATTTAATAAAAAGAAAATAAGAAAACAAAAATTAAAAAAAAAGGTTGACTTTGTCAGGTCTGACCGGGTCTGACCGGTCGGACAGCATGAATTTCAGGCGGCGAGTGAGGTTCGAACTCGAGACCTCTCGTATCCGTGCACGCAGCTCTACCAACTGAGCTACGTGTCTAACCCAAAATATTCTCTGTTTTAATTATATATATATACTAACTAGCTTTAACCTTATTTAGTTTTTATTAAAAATGATTTAATATGGCCGAAACCGGTTACAGAACCCGGAATCGAACTCGGGACCTTCGGGTTCGAGTGCACACAGCCCAACCAGTTGGGCTATGTGTCTAATCTGTATAAACACTGGATTATATTAATTTTATATATATGCTGTGAATTGATCTGAATAAGTTAAAAAATGTTGGTTTTATTTCAGAAAGTCGGAAACATGTGTGATTCGAACCCGGGACGTGTGTTTTGTATTTGCACACAGTCAACCGCTGGACTGTGTGTCTAACCTGGTTAAATACCCGATTTTAATTACATTAGTATACAACCTAGGCTTCGTCTTCTTCACTAAGAAAAAACACAGAACAGTGAACCCGACTGTTTTGCTTAATCGACCAACAAACTTATACTAGATTGAAATAAAATGAAAAAAAAAGATTAAGTAACATGATATACCAAAACAGAGAGTTTCTTCAGATTTCCGGCAAGTTTTCGTCGACCCTGATTTGCGATTTCCGGCTGGCGCAGCTGCTTTCCGGCGGTCAAGACTTCGATCAGAGGGAATTGTCGTGAGTTTTTGAAAAGATTGAGCGAGTCTTTCACCGGTATTTATAGTGAATCCCAATCATAGGATTTTCGTTTCGAAGCTTGATTTACGGATTGATGATTTCAACTTTGAACGGTTTGGAGTTTTAATTCGATTTTGATTTCGAAATCGTAACTGTTTTCCGTTCTAAAACAGACATCGCTTGATTGAAGTTGGCGGTTACAGTCGCGATTCAAACAGATGATATGCGAATCTTTATATAAAACTTAATTGTTTTCAGTTTTAATCACAAATGTGTGTGTAGTGTAGTGGTGAAAG
>CAMTDV010001633.1:3015739-3043762 GCA_947069175.1 Scalesia atractyloides | reverse complement strand
AGCTAGAGGACTCACAAGGACAATTAAAGGAAGGCGAAACTCACCTTTCGAGCTAAGGTTGAAGGAGACAGATGACACGACTCTTCGTATAAAAAGGTTACATATTGATCAAAAGTGGTCATCCCTATAAAGAAGTAGCATTGACACGACTAAGAGACATAAGGATCCATGGGTATGACTCCATGAGTGGGTCCAGGAAAGGAAATCTTGATTGTTGGCTCTATCACTAATGAAAAGACGATGCACTAGTACTTCCCAACCCAAAAATAAGTAGCAAATGAAATTTGTATTCTTGAAAGAATGCACCAACGAAAGGGTGATATAGTAAACTTTAGACTATCCTAGTAGAAGCTTTGGTCACATCGTGTTGGAAATATTCTTGGATTATGGCCAACGACATTCAAGAAATGATTGTCATGTTCGACATCCAAGTACTAATGAGCCCCTAAATCGCTATTAGAGTCTCCGAGTCGTAATATTTTCAGTATATCTTGTACTCTTAACACTTCCTATTTGATTTGAATCTCCCTCATAACTTGCTTAAAATCTACAAAATTGGACAACTAAAACAAGTTAGTCCTTAAAAAGAAAACTTTGATGTGGACCATGTTCGGGAAAACTCTCGGTTCTTATTTTAACAATTTTAGCTCCCAATCAACTAATCTTTACCCAATATAGCTTGAACACGTAATTGTTTTGAGTTTGATTGATATGTTTCTTTAAGCAGAAATTACAACTAAGTAACCTTATGATTCATGTCACAGTTCACACGACCTATTCCACCGTTTACATGACCCATAAAACTCGAATTACCTAAACTCATACTAAAACGAGTTTGAACATGTTCAAGCAACTAAGACGAGATTTGAGCTCAAGTTACACAATTTCAATTCAACCAAACATGTTTGTTTCGTAAGTCTTCAATGAAAATGATAACATCCCATATACTAGTCTATAATTGGGTAGGTGGACCAGTTGTAAAACAAAACCTTTTAAAACATTAAGTGTGGGACCTTGAGTTCAAATTTCATAAGAAGCAAGAAATTCGCCGTTAAAAAATACAGCAGCCTATAAATTATATTATACATATTATTATGAAGTTCTCATGAACAGTAATGATAAATTATACATATTATTATTAATTTATGTATTTTTTTCTACTATACAATATGAGATAAAAATATATTACTATAAATATTGTTTTTACCACACAAGAATAATGCATTAAGTTCACCAAAGTAACAATATAATAATACTATCGTACCGAACAAGATTGATACCGGTACAACGGTATCTGAATTCATTTTTATAGTTGCGGGCTTTCATAATATTTATTTATCCAACTCTGTCTGAGGTGATGCATGAATATTTATCAATACAGTGACGATCAGAACCGATTGATACCGTCCGGACATCGGAGCCGGTATCGAGGTTTGTTCGTACCATACTGCAACGAATCGAACCAATACCCGTTGAATACTCACGGTAATATACCGCCGCAACGCGCGGATAAATACCCTAGTTAGAACTTAAATATAGAAGTATAGATCAGTTTAATCCAATGTTGACCAACTTGGTTGATAATTCCATTTTTCAAATTTAGGTTAATTTTAGTTCAAAATTATCGTCTTTTCCAATGACCACAGTTTTTGCCACTAAACTCAACCAGAGTCAATTCAAATGGTGGTTAAAATCAAGTATATCTAACAATTGATGGTTATTATACAATCTTTAAAAAATCACTCTAACTCAAAATTGGTCAAGAACAATGATATTTTCTGTAGAATAGATATATAAAATCATTTTTTGAACTTTTCATAAATTAAAATACTTTCAGATCTTTATTATATATAAATATAAACTTATAATAACTAAAACAAATTTTAAAAAATTATACATATTTTTCATAAAAATGCACATGAAAATTACACAACATACCGTATTAATACTATGTGGTTGTTAACGTGACATGCCACATTAACTAACTCTTGTACGTGTCAATTATTTAATAAATTAGAATTAAAATAAATGATATGTAATCTTCCATAAAAGCGCACTAGTTAAGTTTCTAAAATATATAGTAAAGTATAATAATTAACATTTCTTTATTTAATGATTAGTAATTATAAAAAGATTGAACTCGCTATCATCTAATTAATATGACTCGGACCCATTGCTTTCGATCTCCAGCATATCCATAGATCGAGATATATCATGATTGAGAGAATCATGCATTAAATATATGTAGATCTACTTCAAATCCTTTCAAATAATTGCAAGAATATAATTGATTATGTTAATCATGTGTGATTTAGTTTTGATTTAATGTAATTAATATATCATACGGTAAGTTATATATTATACCATTATACCAACCGGGGGCGGACCTAGGTGAAACACAGGGCGAGCAAGCACACCCCTTGAAAAAAAAATTAGTGTATATTTTTGGCAAAAAAACCCGATTGCACCTTATAAAAATATGCTTGAACCACTCATCCGTACACCCCAACAAATAATTCATAGGTCCACCACTAATACCAACATGTTTATGGTTATGACAATTCTGAAAAATTATATTTATATAAAATATACTCACAGATGAAAAAAGAAAGCCGTTTAAAAAACGGTCTTATTTAAAGTAAATATATAAATGTATCTATTGAATTTATAGTAAACATGACACCAAAGAGATTTTATGTGGTCGATGATATAATGGGTATTTATTTGATTTCTCATGAGATCATTTTAATGGCAATCTAAATTTACATTATTTGCTATGAGGTGTGGGGGTTATAGATTGGAACATTATTTCCACATAGGATTATTAATGGATTGTTATACCATCCCCTAGTCTCATCCACCATAATTCTGGCTTAAACCATGGCAACCATGAGCCTCCATTCCTTATTTAATGTTTTCTTTCCTTTTCACAAAATAAATTAAAATAAGAGATTAGTGGTTTGAGTCATTACCAAACCCTTAGGGTAGTGGTTTTGGATAATGGATTAGAAGTAGATGACATGTCGATGATGTGGAGGGTCATGACCACACCTTATAGCCATGGAACTTGAATCTCTACTATTTAAATAAACTATTATTTCAACACCTTGATACCTATTAAACTACACGCCATTTGGTTTATGAAATCTACTATATAAATTGTGTATCTTAAATTTTGGGAACTTCTATAAATTTTAGAAGAACTTCACCAAATTATTATGTTAATATTAGAAGAACTTCATGTAACATTTGTCAAAAACGGGTTTTCAAAACCCGCTCCGTTTTGTAATCGAATATCAAGTTATAAAAGTCACGTTGAATATTTATGATTATTTTGATTTAAAATGATACATAATTAATAAATAAACTAAATATAAAAATTATATTTGATAAAAAGTAAAAACAAAATAAATAAAAAAGATATGATGCTGCCGGGACTCGAACCCGGGTCGGCCAGAACAACTCCAACGACTTAACACACACTCACATCACCACTCCGCCACTTGTTGTTTTCTGTTATCTCTAGGAAACAAATAACATTTATAGACAAACTAGGTTAAACCGGTTGCGCCAACTGAGAAACTGAAATCGGCAATTCAATCGTCTAATCGTTTGATTAATCGCTCATTCACGTTTTATAACCGATGAACTGATGATTTTAATCAATTCAGAAGTGATTGAACATCAATTTTCTTTATTATCGGTTTTTATAACCGAAATTAATCAAGTCCCAATTACTTCAACTCAAGACCACTCTCGCGACTCAGAAACATCATACCAACATTTCATTTCACTTTCGTCACACTTTCAGTTCGTCAGAACGCTTAAATCAAGTCGCCGGAATTTTCTGCAAAATTCGCCGGAAAACCGTATTCATCCTCAAACGGTAAATCTTTCAATATCATTGTAGTTCAACGATTATTAAGCTATTTCTAACTTAAACCTTCCAATTGACATTGAATTCAGACACCGATACCAGATAATTCCAATTCGCCAGAAAGTTTCTGGAAATCGTTATCTTCGTCTGCGAAACGGTAAGGACCTTCAAACACATCGTTAACGTTTGTTTATCACTTCAATTCCACAATTGACTAATCAAAAACGGCTAATCGTCTGTTCCGTTGAGGTGCACAAAAACAGAGACCGACGCCTGCCGGAACTCTGTAACCAATCGTTCACCGGTATGTTTTTTTCTCTAATTGTCATCCCTGCTATCTCTTATCAGTTTGTGTAATGCTTAGCAATCGAATTAACAAGTTTTAATGATGTAAACTGCTGTCGGTAAAAATCCAGTGAAGAAGATGAACTTTGACAATACTATAAGTATAATTAAAATTGGTATTTTAAACGGGTTAGACACACAGTCCAGCGGTGGACTGTGTGCAAAATATACACGCATGTACCGAGTTCGATCCCTGATGCACGCACTCCTTATGTAATAAAATGCCTTTTTGTTTAAAACTAAACCGGGTTAACTCTGTTAGTTGATAAGTATAATAAAAACCGAGATAATAACCAGGTTAGACACACAGTCCAGCGGTGGACTGTGTGCAACACTAAGTCACACGTCGCGAGTTCGAAACCTGATACTGGCACCGGTTCATTGAGTTAAAATGTTTTTGATACTAAAAGAATATTGGTTAAACCGAAGTAGTATATAAATATAATTAAAAACAAGATTATTTCAGGTTAGACACGTAGCTCAGTTGGTAGAGCTGCGTGCACGCGTACGGGAGGTCTCGGGTTCGAGCCTCACCCAGCGCAAACTATTTCGCTGACCGAACCGGTCAACAAGTCGGCAGGTCAACGGTCAACGGTCAACGCAAAATAAACAATTTTTTTTATATTTTTATTTATTTAATTTAATTTAAAAATCAATTAAAAATACTTAAAAATAACATTTTTAAAGATAGAAAATAGCCTTAAACTCACAAAAATATATCTAACAATTTCATTAAAATCCTTAATAAAATGTAACTCATTTACTATATTTTTCCGTTATTATTTAGGTTAGAAATTCTCGTTGTTCAATTCTCCCGATTCGTGCGCATCTCATCATCTCCATTCACACGCACCCAATGTAAGTGAATCTTACAAATTCCCCGCTTTAATCACGTTTTGGGTGTATCATGTGTCTTGTTATATATACTATAATTAAACCATTGTGCATACATCATATCATGAACATGTGTATTCAGTTTGTTTCTGTTGTGTAGTTATTATTGGATGCAATTTATTATTTTCAGTACATGCAATTTCATAGGCCGCCGCTCCCCATTACATTATGAGCGTTGAGCATGTTCCCCATTTCATTATGAGGTTGAACCTGGCGTGCCCACATACGATCGGCTCCGTTTGATTGAGCCTTGATCGCACAAACATTTTACATTTTCAGTACATGCAATACGATCGGCTCCGTTTGATTGAGCCTTGATCGCACAGTTTCAATTATGTTATTTATCGTATGATGTTGGTATGTTCATGTATGCTATCATATGTTATTGTATGTTATAGTTGTGATTGCTATTTGTCACTGCTTGATTATTTACATTTGCTCATTTATGATTATGCACAACTTTTCATTTATAAACTAACAAGTAAATCATTAATAAATGTTTATCTAATAAGGTTCACTCGCCAACTTATGTTGACCCAAAAACCCCCATTTTTACACATGATACAGGTGAACCAGCAGCAGCCAGAAACACATAGGATTGGACTAGAAGAATAAAATGATTTATAGTTTGGGATTGTTATGTTTGGTTTATTTTCTTTGTATTGTATGAACATGTTTGGATATTTGGAAATGTAACTTTGACTTTAATAAATATGAAATATATTAGTAAATGTCATGAGCTTTGGTGATAACCCAATTATGCCCCGACTCTTATTCCGCTGCGGGTCGGGGTGTGACAGATTGGTATCAGAGCCATGACTATAGGGATATAGGATAGGTTATTAGACCCTTAGAGCTTATACTATAGTTGATTAGAAATTTTTAAGATTTTTGTGTGTTACATGCCAAACTTCATGATGTTTATATGTTTTATGTTAAATGTTACATTCAATGTTATGCAAGCATGTTCATAAGTATATATTATCATATAATGCCTATCATGAATCATATACTCATAACACGTCATATCCATGAAAGCACACACCACATCATGATTGTTTTTACAATGATTTTTGTGTTTTTTTTTCAAATCTCATCAAAGTGAGTTCTCATGACGGGCATGCAGTAACTGGAAGGGTACCAGTACCGGTAGTCGGAACGTCCTGTCTAGGCTGGCATTCGTATAAATCCAAAATAAAGGACCAGTTTGCCTACCTGGGAACTAACGATGAGAGTACGAAGTACCTATTAGGCCAAAGCATGCTATACCAAACGTCGTGTGAGCTAACCCCACTTTGAGTTGTCATTGGGTCTACACCTGGACACGTTCCGACCAAACATCTCATGAACATATTTTGTGGTTTGCATTCGGGTGATGCGAGTGTTAAATTGCCAATACTAATGTGAATCCTACCAAGCCAATAGCCATGGGGGCCCACATGACTATATAGGTGAAGGTATGGGGGACATTTGAGGCCCAACATGAGCAAACCCAAGACATCCTATGATGTAGTTGCATTATTGATATTTATGTTATTTTCATTTTCTTAAAGACACATAACACCTAAAAAGACTCCATAAACTCACAATCTTCTTATGTACGTTCCTGTAGATGTCGTCTAGACAACAACGAAGGGGTAAAAGATCAGGAAGGTCTCAGGAACGCTTGGCCACCCAAATCGCGAAACAAATGGCCACGATACTGCCTGACATTGTGGTCCAAGTACAACAAGCCCTCGCTACAAATCCTACTAATCCTCCCCAACGACATGACCAGGACATCGACAACCCTCCTACCAGCAAGTGCTCATACAAACATTTCAAGTCTTGTGATCCTCCTAAATTCGAAGGGACCGAGGGTGTCACTGCTCTCCTACATTGGTTTGAGGATATGGAGAACACCTTCCTCAACTGCGATTGTCCTGAGGATCGCAAGGTTCGATACGCCACCGGGAGACTATTTGGGGTAGCTCTCACTTGGTGGAATACTGAAAAAGGGAAGAGGGGAATTGATGATGCAATGGCCTTAACTTGGGAGGAGTTAAGGGAAATCATGACTAGGCGTTTCTGTCCTAGGAGTGAGATTAAAAAGTTGAAGGACGAATTTCATTCTTTAAAGCAAAAGGAGGGAGATCATACCATCTACAACAAGAGGTTCTTAGAGTTGAACCAAATGGTCCCTAACTTGTTCACCCCAACTTATCGCTTGGTTGAGCATTATATTCGAGGTCTTCCCTCGAAAATTCAAGATTCAGTTCTCAGCACTTCACCAGCAACACTTGAAGCTGCTATGGAACTAGCCACTGAACTGACCGAAAATTGCATTCGAAACGGTAAATTCAAAGAGGAGAAGAAGAAAGCCCCCATTGAGGCTCAAACTTCAAACCATTCTGGTTCCTCTTGAAGTTTACTGGTAAAAGGAATCGAAGCACAAGAAACTTCGCCGTCACACAAACCAATTACCCTATTCCTGCTGCACCCATTACCCAAGTCACCCCTTCACCTGCACCATACAAAAGACCATACTCTGGCCCATACCAAAATGCAACCGTTGCCAATACCACCATTCTCCTGATCATCCTTGCCAATATTGCACCGGCTGTGGTCGCGCAGGTCATACTGTTCAAACCTGTCGCATACCTCAGCGAACGAACCGTCACCAGCCTGCAACCCAAACCCACCAACAAATAATGGGTCAAGCCCAACAACCCCTACTACTACCACCTACCCAACATTTAGCCCAAACATACTACCAACCCAACTATCCCATGGTACACCCTATGCGGGCTTGCTACAATTGTGGAGATCCAAGCCATTTTAGAAACACTTGTCCACGTTTGGTGAACATCATTCATGCCCAAGCTCAAGCAAATCCGGTGAATCAAGCTAACCAAGCTCCACCACCTGCAAGAGGAAGAGCTTATAACATCAACACCAATACTGTTGAAAATAATAACGGCCCAAACGAATCACCCAACTAATTTCTCCTCGCCAAGAATCAAGACTCAACTCTAATCGTCTAGTTTTAATGTTTTCTTTATGTTATCTCCATCTTTCCGTATTCCAGTTGTAAAATTTGGAAATTATGTATCCAAGAATTTTAATGCGATTTGATATTACCGTTTTGTTCTATACTCATTGATTTAACATTTATATCATCATACATCTCGACGTATCTCAATCTCATCATTTAAAGAAGTTGGGTATGTCACACTTTTACATAGACTGACCCCTTCATCAGAACCAACGAGAGAGGTACTGTCAACATTTAGTCATGTATCATTTCAGAATTGAGACTCAAGTTTTGTTCGTTGTGTTGTTTATGTTTTTAGAGTCACATAGAACTGATCATGATTTACTGATAAAGCAATCGAAAATTTGACAAGAATATGGTGGATACGCCGCTGGTACTTCCTATATATAAGTATTCTTGGCAAAGGATCAAAAGCATTACCAGGAGGTTATGAAAAGTTCCGTGTAGGTTTAAATATCGTCATGGTTGAAGTTTTTGTTTATGATACATACCTTATCATTACAAATGCATCGGTTCCCTCAAAACTGTTATAAATAAAATCGTAAGCGACATCAAAGATCAAAATCCGAGAAGCCCAGCATGTTTCAGTAACAGAAAGGAGACGTACGCAAGGAGCTGTCTTGTGGAGCTGAACTTAAAATTTAAACTAAATCCGACGGTATTCTATACTGTCTAGATCGCATATAGATTCCTAACCACAACAATCTTCGTGAAACTCTTATGAATGAAGCTCACAAAACGCGATACTCTATACACCCAGGGGCCGATAAGATGTATCAAGACCTACGATATACCTATTGGTGGCCTGGAATGAAGAAAGATATTGTTGTATTTGTTTTTAAGTGTCTTACATGTTCCAAGGTGAAAGCTGAACACCAAAGACCCTCAGGACTTCTCGTCCAACCTGAAATACCTGTATGGAAGTGGGAAAATATAACCATGGATTTCATTACCATGTTACCTCGCACTTCTGGTGGGTATGACACTATATGAGTAATAATTGACCGACTTACAAAATCAGCTCACTTTATTCCTATCCGCGAAGATTTCAAAAACGAAAAGCCTGCTCGTATTTATATCAGCGAAATCGTAAGCCGACATGGAGTACCGTTAAGCATTATTTCAGATCGCGATGGTCGTTTCACTTCACGAACATGGCAAGCAGTACAAGCCGCCATGGGCACACGATTAGATCTCAGTACCGCCTATCACCCTCAACTGATGGTCAATCTGAACGCACCATACAAACTCTTGAAGATATGCTTCGAGCATGTGTCATAGATTTCAAGGGAAATTGGGACGCTCATCTCCCATTAGTTGAATTTTCGTACAACAACAGCTATCATTCAAGCATCGGCATGGCACCTTTTGAAGCCTTATATGGTCGTAAGTGCCGATCTCCTGTATGTAGGCATGAAATTGGGGAAGCTCAAATCACTGGTCCAGAATTGATCCAAGAAACCACAGACAAGATCCATCAAATCCGAAAC
The DNA here is from genome assembly GCA_947069175.1 of Scalesia atractyloides. NCBI lineage: Eukaryota > Viridiplantae > Streptophyta > Magnoliopsida > Asterales > Asteraceae > Scalesia > Scalesia atractyloides. Next base: position 3,034,122 of record CAMTDV010001633.1, on the reverse strand, counting down.
AATCTTCTAGCGGCTCAGAGTCGTCAAAAGAGTTATTCAGATAAACGACGGAAGCCTTTAGAGTTTAACATTGGTGATCATGTACTTCTAAAAGTATCACCGTGGAAGGGAGTAGTTCGTTTGGGTCAAAAAGACAAGCTAGCACCACGCTACGTAGGACCTTTCAAGATACTCGAAAGAGTAGGACCTGTAGCATACAAGCTTGACCTACCAGAAGAACTCAACAGGTTTCATCCCACATTCCACGTGTCGAACTTGAAGAAGTGCCTCGCTGATGAAAACCTCCACATTCCTCTGGAAGATATTCAGATTGATGAATCTATGCATTCTATTGAAAGACCTGTAGAGATCATGGACTTCGGAAGAAACGTTTACGACGAAGTCGCATTCCAATTGTTAGGGTACGCTGGGAGTCGAAACGGGGACCTGAGTTTACTTGGGAACGTGAAGACTCAATGCGTGAAAAATACCCGCATCTTTTTCCTACTACTTCAACTACTTAAATTTCGGGACGAAATTCCTAAAAGTAGGGGATACTGTAACATTTGTCAAAAACGGGTTTTCAAAACCCGCTCCGTTTTGTAATCGAATATCAAGTTATAAAAGTCACGTTGAATATTTATGATTATTTTGATTTAAAATGATACATAATTAATAAATAAACTAAACTATAAAAATTATATTTGATAAAAAGTAAAAACAAAATAAATAAAAAAGATATGATGCTGCCGGGACTCGAACCCGGGTCGGCCAGAACAACTCCAACGACTTAACACACACTCACATCACCACTCCGCCACTTGTTGTTTTCTGTTATCTCTAGGAAACAAATAACATTTATAGACAAACTAGGTTAAACCGGTTGCGCCAACTGAGAAACTGAAATCGGCAATTCAATCGTCTAATCGTTTGATTAATCGCTCATTCACGTTTTATAACCGATGAACTGATGATTTTAATCAATTCAGAAGTGATTGAACATCATTTTCTTTATTATCGGTTTTTATAACCGAAATTAATCAAGTCCCAATTACTTCAACTCAAGACCACTCTCGCGACTCAGAAACATCATACCAACATTTCATTTCACTTTCGTCACACTTTCAGTTCGTCAGAACGCTTAAATCAAGTCGCCGGAATTTTCTGCAAAATTCGCCGGAAAACCGTATTCATCCTCAAACGGTAAATCTTTCAATATCATTGTAGTTCAACGATTATTAAGCTATTTCTAACTTAAACCTTCCAATTGACATTGAATTCAGACACCGATACCAGATAATTCCAGTTCGCCAGAAAGTTTCTGGAAATCGTTATCTTCGTCTGCGAAACGGTAAGGACCTTCAAACACATCGTTAACGTTTGTTTATCACTTCAATTCCACAATTGACTAATCAAAAACGGCTAATCGTCTGTTCAGTTGAGGTGCACAAAAACAGAGACCGACGCCTGCCGGAACTCTGTAACCAATCGTTCACCGGTATGTTTTTTTCTCTAATTGTCATCCCTGCTATCTCTTATCAGTTTGTGTAATGCTTAGCAATCGAATTAACAAGTTTTAATGATGTAAACTGCTGTCGGTAAAAATCCAGTGAAGAAGATGAACTTTGACAATACTATAAGTATAATTAAAATTGGTATTTTAAACGGGTTAGACACACAGTCCAGCGGTGGACTGTGTGCAAAATACACACGCATGTCCCGAGTTCGATCCCTGATACACGCACTCCTTATGTAATAAAATGCCTTTTTGTTTAAAACTAAACCGGGTTAACTCTGTTAGTTGATAAGTATAATAAAAACCGAGATAATAACCAGGTTAGACACACAGTCCAGCGGTGGACTGTGTGCAACACTAAGTCACACGTCGCGAGTTCGAAATTTGATACTGGCACCGGTTCATTGAGTTAAAATGTTTTTGATACTAAAAGAATATTGGTTAAACCGAAGTAGTATATAATTATAATTAAAAACAAGATTATTTCGGGTTAGACACGTAGCTCAGTTGGTAGAGCTGCGTGCACGCGTACGGGAGGTCTCGGGTTCGAGCCTCACCCAGCGCAAACTATTTCGCTGACCGAACCGGTCAACAAGTCAGCAGGTCAACGGTCAACGGTCAACGCAAAATAAACAATTTTTTTTATATTTTTATTTATTTAATTTAATTTAAAAATCAATTAAAAATACTTAAAAATAACATTTTTAAAGATAGAAAATAGCTTTAAACTCACAAAAATATATCTAACAATTTCATTAAAATCCACTCATTTACTATATTTTTCCGTTATTATTTAGGTTAGAAATTCTCGTTGTTCAATTCTCCCGATTCGTGCGCATCTCATCATCTCCATTCACAACGCACCCAATGTAAGTGAATCTTACAAATTCCCCGCTTTAATCACGTTTTGGGGTGTATCATGTGTCTTGTTATATATACTATAATTAAACCATTGTGCATACATCATATCATGAACATGTGTATTCAGTTTGTTTCTGTTGTGTAGTTATTATTGGATGCAATTTATTATTTTCAGTACATGCAATTTCATAGGCCGCCGCTCCCCATTACATTATGAGCGTTGAGCATGTTCCCCATTTCATTATGAGGTTGAACCTGGCGTGCCCACATACGATCGGCTCCGTTTGATTGAGCCTTGATCGCACAAACATTTTACATTTTCAGTACATGCAATACGATCGGCTCCGTTTGATTGAGCCTTGATCGCACAGTTTCAATTATGTTATTTATCGTATGATGTTGGTATGTTCATGTATGCTATCATATGTTATTGTATGTTATAGTTGTGATTGCTATTTGTCACTGCTTGATTATTTACATTTGCTCATTTATGATTATGCACAACTTTTCATTTATAAACTAACAAGTAAATCATTAATAAATGTTTATCTAATAAGGTTCACTCGCCAACTTATGTTGACCCAAAAACCCCCATTTTTACACATGATACATGTGAACCAGCAGCAGCCAGAAACACATAGGATTGGACTAGAAGAATAAAATGATTTATAGTTTGGGATTGTTATGTTTGGTTTATTTTCTTTGTATTGTATGAACATGTTTGGATATTTGGAAATGTAACTTTGACTTTAATAAATATGAAACATATTAGTAAATGTCATGAGCTTTGGTGATAACCCAATTATGCCCCGACTCTTATTCCGCTGCGGGTCGGGGTGTGACACTTCACCAAATTATTATGTTAATATTAGAAGAACTTCAGCAAATTATTATGTTAGACCATAGGTCTTTGTAGGACCGATCCTCGATGCTAAGGAACCTAAATTTAATATCTAACTTCCATAATATCGGAAATATTACGTCGTGTAGACAAGATTTAATCAGTTAATCGTCAGTTTTATAGATCAAACGTTCTGGTTACAAACTGACAGAGCTTCGCCTCCAAAATGCCAAAGTTACAAATGAGAGACTCAAGCTAGGTATTTATAGAGACACAAGTTCGCCCTAGGGGACACAAGTTCGCCCGAACTTGCTACTGCAAGTTCGGCCGAACATGCCTTACATGACACTTTCATGGGCGAACTTGGCTATTACAAACATAAATACTTCATATACCTAACATATTCAGCTCTATACTATACATACTCGATATAAGACTAAGACATAGACATTATGCACCAACAGACTCCCCCTTGGATATCGTCTTTGTCTTTTATCAGTCTTCAAAACTCCATATAAACATTAATGCACACGACCGAAAAAGTTCAGAAGAACTTCAGCAAATTATTATGTTAGACCATATGTACTGGTCTCGTAGTCTACTAAACCATATGTACAACATTGCTCCCTTTTTTTTGTTGTTTGGGTTTTTGGCATGTCTTGGTGGTTTAGGCCACGACATGAAAATTGTATATTACCCACTAATTTTATATGTCTTACCACTACACCATTTTACCTAGTGTAACACTCGTGTTGACGTGGACGTCACATAACAAAAAAGACCATTTCACAAGTCTTGCCACCACACATAGTCGTAGAGAAAATTGGCTTTAAACAACGGTTACCAAAAACCTAATTTTAGACTTTTATTACATTATATAATATGGTTAAAGGTTATTGTACAAATAACTTAAACCGTTGAAGAAAGAACTTTTTTTTTCGAATTTTTTCCCATCTAGCCAAGCATGTACGTTAGTTCTAAATTTAGAAAAAAAAAAAACTATATATAATTCTCCAGTAAAACAATTATATAATCACCCTAGAATATTTACATATAATTACCCTCTTAACTATACGATTTTTTTCAACTAAAAATCATGCTTAAGAAGATGGGTTTTTTTAAATCACATTTAGTTCTGACGTGTAGTTTGTTAAGGCCTATTAGTATTTGATCTTTAATCCATAATATTAGAAAAATATAATAAATAATAATTTGAGTGTGTTGAAATTGTCTTTAATTGGTTATTAACTACCTATGGAACATTATAATTAGGGGTGTGTATTTTTTATACAGTCTGAAAACAAGACACGAATCTAACAAGAAATTCGTACGTTTGGGTTTAGTCTAAACGGGTTCGGGTCAGATTTGGGTTTGAGTCACCCTGTCAGGTTAGTGGGTTGACCCCTTTAACCCATTTATATTGTATGATATATTTTACAATATATATTATGTCATAAATTAAATTGGGTGTATTTTATGCTATAATTGTAACTTAAAAAGAGAGATTGACAAAAGATTTTATAATTTAAATGTAATTGTATTATATGTTTGCGTCTTTTTAGTAAATTTTAATATATTAATTAGTGGGAAAAAAATAAAAAATCGGATTAAATGGGTCATGTTCGGGTCAACCGGCGAATATTCAGGTCGTGTTCGGGTTCATATGTATGACGATTTTCGGGTTCGGGTCGGGTTCATCTAAAATTTTCAGATTTGGGTCGGGTTAAACTGGCTAACCCGCGAACACGACTTGTTTAGCACCCCTGTATATAATGCCACCAACATCACCACCTCCACCACCAACCACCGCCCCTTGTTGCCGCCAACATCGACTGCCGCCATTACCACCCACCACCGCAAGCACAACCACGACCAACCACTATCACCGCCACTACCCACCACCGACACCGACGATTACCACCACCCATCACTCCCGACACTCACCACCACTACCAACCACTCTCATCACCCACTAGGCCACTAGCATCACCCACCACCGCCACCCTCTCCACTCACCACCAAATCACCAGTTTAATTTTATTCATTTATCTTTTCATGTCAATCAAACAACAAAAACTAAATGATTCATTTCATTACCATATGGTAACTAAACAAGACAATGAAATAGTAATGTTTCATTTCATTTTTTTATCCATTCCATTACCCATACCATACAAATAAGGTTTGGGTATAGATTCATGTCGCTTTAATAAAGGCAACCAACTACTAATCTTTTTCTTGGACAAGAGGCAAGTTTTGTCTTGATAAACATGGAAAAATACGATATATGTAGAGGTGCATAAACCATTAATTTCAATATCTGGTTCGGTTAACCGGTTAATTTGACTTTTTGACTTTAACCGGTTATTTTTTTAACAGGTCCAGTTAATTACTTTAACCGGTTCTGTTATTTTTTATTATTAACCGTTTTTTTAATATTTCAGTTTTTTTCGATTAACCGGTCTACCTCTTAAAAAACCGGTTAATAACCGGTTACTATACTAAATATTTATAACCGGTTACTAACCTACGGTTAAAAATAATCATTAACCGGTTATTCCTCGAACGGTTATTAACCGGTTACGGTTTTAGTTAATAACCGGTTCTTTTGTGCACCTCTAGATATATATAGTATTTAGATGTAGCATATTAGGTAGCCTACTTGCAAGTTTATGTGCATTTGTACATTGTTTTTGTTGCGTGTATTTTGGTTATGAAAAATGATTATCGTGTAACATAAGTAGCTTATGTGTATTTTTGTACACAAACACACGATGATATACTCTCTGATAAGTTTTGCTTACGCATTATATATATTCTAAATTCTAATTTTTATAACCAAATTAAGAGTTTGAATTACATATATTCTAAATTATAATGTTTATAACCAAATTAAGAGTTTGAATAAAGATGATAAAAATAGGATGAAAACTTATATTATTTTTAGGGAAAATTACGAAATTAGCCAAGCAAAAAAATCAAATTACTAATCTAGCCACCTCATGCGTTCTTGGACCCAAGTCTTCTAATGCGTTCGCCAATCCCCAACTGACACGTGGAAAGACTCATCCCATCCCACACATGAAAGAACTCATCTCATGCGTCCGCGGACTCAACCCATGCGTCCGCGGACTCAACCGATGCGTCTGCAGACTCATCCCATGCGTCCGCGGACTCAACCGATGTTTGAAAGACTCATCCCATGCGTCCGCGGACTCATCCCATGCGTTTGTGGCCACATGTCTATTTTTTATTGGGTTTCGCCCTAATGACTCATCCCATGCTTGAAAGACTCATCCCATACATGTGAGTGACCTTCAAGACGCATGAGGTGGCTAGATTGGTAAGTTGATTAAAGTCTTGGCTAGATTTGTAATTTACCTTATTTTTAGGTTTCTATAAGGGGGACATAAAAAATGGTCACCGTACCAGTTGTATTATAGGATTGATTTGTCATTGGCTGAACATCTTCCGGTAAAGAACAGATCTTGGGCTACTAGAAAATAATGGGCCTACGACTGGGCTTGGTGAAGTGATCTCAATATAAAATTTAGGCTTGGTGAAGACGTGAATTGCTTGATGTTAAAAGAGTTGTTTTTATCAAACTGAAAAAAAATGGTATATATGCGTAGGGTTGTTTTCATCAAACTGACAAAAAAATGGTATATATGCGTCTATCAAATTAAATTTTGTGTATTACGCAGATTGAATAAATTTAGTGTAATATACTTAGTAATAAAAAAATTTACGTAATTAAAAAAATCCGTGTATTGCAAGTTAAATAATTCCGTGTATTACACCCGTTGAATAAATGATAATTGATCTTTTAACAAACACAATCGTCAAGATATGTAGTTATTAAATTATGTAAGTTAATTTTAAAACATATTTTTTTCTCCTGAGTATAAATAATTAGGGTTTATGAAAAGAGAAATAGATATCGAGTATAAATAGTTAGGGATTATGAAAAGAGAAAGAGATGGCTAAATTGTAAAAAAACCGTCTGATGATATAATAACTATCCATCATACAAACTTATATTTCGAAATTGATAAGTAAAATTAGACATTATAATTATCAGTAACTAATTTCATATTAAATTCATTTAGTTAATGATATAACAACGTTACATGAATAATTGATAAGTAACCATAGTTATATTTATATTTACTATTAAAAATATATTCTTTTCGGTTGTTGTTGCTGATCGGAAAAAGTTTTCCTGCGAAGTGGAAGGAGACTGTGTAACTCTGTAATGTTTACGTATGTAACTATGTATGTATTATCACTTTACGGTTTTATACATTTATTACATAAAACTGGTTTAGGGTTCATTGATCGATGTGCTTAATTGACAGATAAAAGGTGCGATGATGAACTCGTAGATGCAAAAGCGCGATAATGGAAAAGAAATAAGAGGGTGGACGTCTGCGATCACTGATCCCATTCTGGGCTTCTTATTTAGCCAGGTTGCAATCAGTAAATCAGTAATCCCCTTTTCAACGTCATCTATGTTTTTTTTGGTTTTTATATTTGATTTTATGCATTCTATGTGTTTGATGAGATGCAACATGAGTGTTTCTTCTCATTTGGAGTGGAGTCCATAACTGAAATAGGAATGACCAATACTTGACATCATGGTTTTCTGTGGTTGGGTAGCTTTGACCAATGAAAGTCAAACTTAATACGCTTCTGAAGTTGACTGTTTGACCCTTAGAAAATAAAACAAGAACTCATTGGTCTTCATATATTCACCTGGATTTTCGTTTTATTATGTGTTTCGGGTTTTTGAAGTAACTAGCGTTATGGAAACCAGATTAAGTTCAAAAGGAGTACTTAAGTTCAGATTCAATTTGCCAGTCAGATTATGTAAACGAAACTTTTGATGAAAATTGGATGTTTTGAATGGACTTAAACTTTTAGGTGTACCTAATCATCAATTAGTTTTGAAGCCAACAATGCTACTTTGAAATTTTGACCAGAAGAATGGTTTGTGTAATTATTTTATTTTTGTCTTTATTTTATTTTAAGTTGTTTTCAATATAAAGTTAGATGAGTTTTCTTTCTTTTTTACCATTTAATCCGTGTGACACACGGGTAATAACCTAGTTTATTAATATTCAGAAGATAGATTGGAATGTTTTATAATATAAAGTTTGTTTTGTTAAATGAATTAGTAAAATAAATGTTTTCACTATCAAATTATTAGAATAAGTGTGGCTTATGTATTTCATATTAAAGTGTCTTTTATTCTTACAAGTAAAAGAGAGGGTAATTTGTAAGTGTTGTATCTTTACGATTAAGAATTAGAAGTGAGTAATTTTCTTGTCTGTTTTGATTTATGAAGAATTATAAACCACCAATTAACCGATACAACATTTTATTTTGTTAATTAACGGATAATCATGAAACATAACGAAAGAAAGAAAAAAACATAATACGGTGAATTTCATATACCGCTATCTAAATTTGGATTTTTTTTCATACTTTACGATGCTTTTCAAGTACGATTTAAGGCAATATGTAATATTACAAGTTTAAAGAGAGATATATGAAATTAACCCATAAAAATATAGTTAGCTGAACAAAGGCGATTATGAAACGGTCCAGTTAACCAAAAATTGAATATTGTTTTCTATTTTTGTTTTTTTGTTTTTTGTTTTTTTTTATGTTTTTGTAAGAACATCCACAACACTCGTCAAAGTCCAAAATCCAAATCCGCCACATCATTCCAAATCTCAACCACTTCAAACCCTATTTTTTTCTCCAACACTAAATCATTCCGAGCATCCACAAGACATCCCATTTTTACACTAAAAAAAGGTTTGTATGTATGTGGTTCCCACTAAAACAAAAAAGACTCGTCCGGTAAAGCAAACCAGACCACCATGGTCAACCTCCTCCAACGCAAGTGGTCCGGAATGGAAGAGTCCTAATTTCGGACCGACAAAACAGACAAGAGCGATATGGATGCTCTAAGTTTACACCCTAACTAGTTAAGGAGTTCTACCTCGAATGTTTACACCTTCATTGGAGTGATTGTTTTTTGTATGTGTGACATTTTATAAAACAAAATTTATTTATTAAAATAATAAAACATAATCACTTTATCCCCAAAAAACGTGCATAGAATTTGCATTTAACTAATTAATTTGCTGTAACACATTAACATGATACAGTTACATAATTAATTATTATTATTATTATTATAGTACACTCAAATATAATAATATAATTACACGGATTCCTCTTCGTTACCATAAATTTGTCTCATCATATCACTAAAATCCAACACACAAAATGTCGTTATACATGGACAATAGTAGTGACCTTCAAACATTGCATGTGCATCCCATTGTTTTTATGACGCATTTTACGGATCACCAACGATCATATCATCATCAATCACCGTTCTTCTTAAGTTCCGGTTGTCACAAAGCGGATCAATCGAATGACCTGTCCCGCATCACCATTCCTCACCAATCAATGCGGATACAAGCTTCGTTTTTGGTACTATTTAGTCCAACTTCCACTTTTCGGGTACTTTGAATAAATTTTGACCTGACCCAACCCGACCTGACCTTTCACTGCTAGAATGGGGCGAAATTTCCTATGAAAAATACTGCCTCAGAATTTCCTACATTTCCAACCAAATATCAACACTGCTAAAAACCTTAATCAAAGACTAGTAGTTTGGGGTTGTTTGACAACTTTTGAATGGGTAAGTGTTAAACCAGTAAAAGGTCCGCATAATTAAAAGTCGTATAATGCTTAACCATTTAAGGCAAATGTCTGATCAATTCAGATAAAGGTAATCATTCAGGTTCAATATAATGATTAACCATTCAGATGTAAATATTTAAACCATTCAGACATCTGCTCGCAAAAAACAGTCTGAACCAATAAAAGGTCTGAACAATTAAGAGCTAAAACAAAGGGTCTCTTTGCCGCTATTTTGTCGCAATGTAGTTGAAAAGTTACAGTTTTTTTTTACACATGAAATGCGTCTCATGCATAGCAAATGTGTTGGAATTTACAATATGTTTTTGTTTGGGAAATTTTCATAGAAATTCAACCATAATTTTCTAGTATATATTGTCATTTCTGGCACATGACACTATAACCTAGTGACATCTTGAGGGTCGGATAAAGCTTAGGGACCATTAGGTCCTGGGTTCGATTCCCACAATAGGTTTTCCCAAATTTATTCGGTTTCTCCTGAATTTGTGTATATGCATTATTGCTAGTGGAAATGGATATGATCGGATGATTCCGTTAGTAACACGATGATACTCCATGATCCGCCAGTGGTCCAAATTTGTTCAAAAAAATATATAGAGTTAAATGCTTGGTTGGTCCCTGTGGTTTGTGAAAATTTCAGACTTGGTCCCAGTGGTTCACTAATTACACGCTTGGTCCTAATAGTTGTAATTTTTGCACTCGGGTGGTCCTTATCACTAAACTATGTTAAGTTTTTCAGTTAAGTACGTGCAAAATTACTAACTTTCCCCTAAACAAAAAAAAAAACTAAACCCCCTTTATCTTCTTCATCCTCTCCCTCCTCCCTCCCTCTCTTAAAACCCACCCCCACCTCCACCGTCAGCCCATCACCACCACCACCGCCACTTTCAACCCACCACCACCTCCTCCATCGCCTCCTTCAACCCATCACCACCATCGGGTTGTATCCCCTTTCTGAGCGGGTCGTGGGCCGAGAATTCCCTGACTTGTGTTAGTGGGTTTTGCGGCAGTCGGGTACGGACATGGGGAGGCCCGGCCCAATTTTCTCCTAGTTATGACGTATGACTCATGATTTTAAATGTTTTAGGCCCGGCCCAATTGTGGCTAGCTATGTATTAGGTCTAGAACTTAGAAACTTATAAATGGATGTAAGCATTTAATTCGCCCATGGCTTAATGGTATCTTAGGGGTGGGATAATGCTTTGAGACCAACGGATCCTTGGTTCGATTCTCACAAGAGAGATTTTCCCATATTTATCGAGTCTCCTCCTGAATTGGTGTTTAGGCTTATGCCTAGTGGAGATGGATATGATCGGGTGGTTCTTCTGGTGGCTCGATGATACTCCAGTGGTCCGTCAGTGATCTAAATTTTTCGTTCAAAAAAAATTAATTCAATGTGTTAGAAATTAGAATGTGATTATTTTTTTTTTTGTCTATTTTTGATGTTTTTCCAAACAATGACTATTTGATATCTTTTTGTTCTTATTTTGGGAATGGATGGATGATTTTGGAAGAAGTGGTGAAAAACAACAGTTGTATTTTAATGTACATGCAACAACTTTAAGTGAAAAAAGGAAGAATCCAAATGGTCCCAAGAGGTGATCGAGTGCTTGCGGGTTTGAACCATGTGCGAGATATGGTTCAATAACATGGTGTTTTACTGTTTTGGCTGCTAGTATTAGTACGGGACCATTTACAATCACGAGTTTAAAGCGATGCACATGCAGCTGGCTAATGCATTTCCAATTACTTTTACACCAAAAGCTTTGTATTGGTATGCTAAATTGGCTCTTAGTGTGACCTCATGCTTTGATATAACATTTACAAGTATCCAGAAGTATACGAGTCGTGTAATGTTAATTATATATTAACCGGGATAATATTGCTACAACTAGGCTGTAAACGAAACAAACGTTCGGCAAACAGTTCGTGAGCATTAGACGGGAAGTTCGCTTGCGTTTGTTCGTTTATTAAACAAACGAACATGAACAGAGGCCACGTTCGTTCATTTATGTTCTTGAACGTTCGGTAACGTGTTTCGTTTGTGTTGATAGTTCATTAGTGTTTTTAGGTTATATATTTTATTTAAATACTTAAAAATCCGACAAATAAATATTTAATAATGTTAGTGTATTATATATTTTGTTCAGCAATGTTTGTTTGTGGTCGTTTGTTTCCATTTGTGTTAATGAACATTAGTTTGTGTTCATTTGTGTCCATCAGCGTTCGTTGCCTAAAATTAACAAACAAACACAAACGAACATGAACAAGTTCATTTCCTTAACAAACGAACACGAACATAAAATCTCATTCAGTAAGTGTTCATGAACACATATTTCTTAACCAACAAACACGAATAAGGCCTTTTTGTGTTTATTCGATTCGTTTGCAGCCCTAGCTACAACTTATTAACCGTTCAGAAAAAAAATATTGCTACGTATGACATGTTATAAAACATCTTTGATGTCATTAGCTTTGCTTGGAGTTATGAGGTAAGGATGTCGGACTACGTGCATTCTACTAAATTAACATATGAATATGATTAAGCACACATCATACATCGTATATATAGTTATACACAAGTGTATATATAGGGGAAAATAATAAGGATAACCTAGTTGACCAACATTTTGAAACAAAATGCGCAGCCTTTTGTGTTGAAACTAGTGGGTTAATACCCGTGATCTGATACGGTTTCAAAACGTAGATAAAATAAGCAAATCACAAACGTAATAATAAAAAACCATGTCGTGTCATATATTTAAAAGTCATGAAAAAGTTATGTTGTACACGAAAGCCAAGTAATTCAAACAAAATTTATACCAAAACGTATAAAAATAAGCGTGATGACCGTGCATTATAGTGGGTCAGTTTAAACGCAAATAAAAAAGCACGTCGCATTGTGTACTTAGAGATGAGCGCCGAGCGGTTTAATAAACGTTGAAAACAACTGGCCAGTTTAAAAACAACGTTACGAAAATTCATGTCAAACAATAAAAATAACTCGTATGAAGTGTTGATATAAAAAACGAAACCCATAAAAGATCACCTATACATAAAAACTAATCCATTTCTATAGTGTGCAACCAACCCATCATATCAATGGATTGCCTTGTATTAGTTACTTGTGTTTTAAATCTTTTTGCTTATTATTGATTTATTAATTTTATGTTGTCCTTTGTAAAACAACTTGGTTGAATCGAAATAACAGTTCTAATAATAATGTACAAAATTAGATGTATTGTTATTGTATCGGAGGTAAATGTAATATAAAATTTTTCATCTTCTTTTTACGTCAAAGTCCAATTTCATTTCCTTTTTAAGCTGAATATTAGAAAAATCACCTTCTCCAGATAGTGATAGCAAGTATTCACAAGATAAACTTAATCACCATATAAGCGTAATTATTGTTTAAACTTTTTTGAACCTACCAATACTTGAAGCCTTTGGGAGATGGTATGGATCATAAAGATATCTAATTCCCTACTTTCGAAGAGATAATCAATCTACTCCAGATGAATCGGGTTGAGAGATGCCGATGGCTATAATCGTCTTTAGCCACCACTTATGGATAAACATATTCCATCTCCGGGTTAACTAAAAGTAAATCATCATGATCATGTCTAAGTCTTATGCCATATGAAATGTCATCCCATTCAAAAGTGTAAGTGATTATGTAGTCCTTATGCCATATGAAATGTTATCCCATTCAAAAGTGTAAGTCAGTCGTCTCAACATAATTTCAGTTATAATTCAAGTGAATTTTAGTTTAATGGAAACAATTGTTGTTGTAATATTACTATAAATTCCCACCATCTTATTTTACAAAATAATTATCTTTAGAAACAAGAGACTCGTGATGTCTTGGTGGGCAATGATACAGGGAAACTTGGGTTCGATCCTTGAGCCAAACGAGTTTTACTGGTAATTTCACCGTCGTCCTACGGGCCGGTGGTTACTGAGTTTTCCCTGGAATTGGTGGTGGACTCGGGTTACTCTCGAGTACTCCATTTGGTCCAATGGGTGTCCCGAGAATGCTAGGGATTAATTCTAAAGATCCCCTGTCCTAATGGATACCATCAAGGATTGAACTATGAATTAAGATGATGAAGAAATGAGGCAAATCCTTGATTTTTATTCAATAACTTTTGACTGCCTGCCTGTGTTGAATAATATTTGTAATGTATTTTGCTTGAGCACCCTTCATGAAACATATGATTTATGCATTATCTTATAAGTGTCACTAATCTTAATTAATGCTACAAATAAGATGATGGCAATCTTAGTTAGGATTGCGGTTATAAATATCATAAACTTGTGAAATTATAAAACAACCATGTACCGGAAAATTGAACTCTTTTCTGACTGTGCAAGCAACCCATCATATCGTTCGGTTGCACAGTAATAAGATTTGTTTATTAACTCTTTTTGTTTGTTATTTATGTATATTACTTTCTCTTTGGTATAACAACTTGGTTAATTCATAATAGCAATTTCAATAAATAGGTATAAAATTGCATAATTATCATTGTATCGGGGGTAAAATGTAATACAAAACTTTGTTCTCGTTTTTTACTTCAGATTCTAGTTCTATGTCTTTTTATGCTAAAAATCAGAAGAACCACCTTCTCCACAAGATAAATTTTAATCACCATACACATGTAAGTAAGCACCATTTGATTCACTTAATTATATATAAATATAACAAATAATGACTAGACCGGATTTAATGTAACTATGAAGGACAATTTTGGAATACATATCAGTTACTCCTTAATTAGAAGGCGTTAAGTGGGTTGTGTGTGAATGTTGGTCGGTCAATCCGAACACAATATGAACTCAAAAATCGGGTCAATAGGTTCGTGTAGTATTTTTATACTGTATCAGAGATTCAAGTCCCTATATACATGTATTATCTTAGGGGAACATTCCTAAAATGAATATTGGCCGGTTAATTTTCACAAAATATACATTGAATTTGCAACTACCTAAAATGACCAATTATTTTTTGTACAGTGTTAACTTTCATTTTCCATATATTTTCACAGCTAAAAATAATCACTTACTAAGTAGGTGGGGAACAGTTTTCATGAGGAATTTCGAAAGCTATAATATGGAGAGTTTGTAGAATTTACGAACATGATTTAATGTTAAAGACAGATGAAATAGTGTTTTAGTTGATATACATGGAAACCATTTAATTTTCCCAAAATAAACATTGAATTACTACCCACCTGAAAATGACTAATATTTTTTTTTTTTGTAAATCTTTAACTTTCGTTTTCCCGATACTCTTATAGCTTAAAATAATCACTTACTCACTAAATGGGTAGGTAACAAAATTTCGAGAAGAATTTCAAAAGGTATGATGTGAGAATTTGCAGAATATTTATGAACACATATTTCAATGTTAAGACGGTAGACATGATATTTTAATGAATGTTTTCAAAACTAGATCGCGTGTCGAACGGGTCTCCTTACCGGTCCACTACTCGGGCTGGTCAGACCAGTCTGGTCGGATGTAAGAAACGTATTATGTCATAAATAGTATAAAAATAGGGTAAGATTGGGAAAGTTTAATCAAAACTTGGTTCAACCCCAAAAAAATCATGTTCAGCCCCCTAGTTTTCCGGTCCGACCACCGGTTCCACTCAACATGGGTCTAGAGAGTAGAGGAAGCGAATGTAAAGCATTAGTAAAGAATGAGTAGTTATAATTGATGATTCTTTTTAACAAAGTGGGTGATATAGATTTCAAGGCGCAAATTTAATTTAATTTTAAAAATAAATAGTATATAGGAAAAATTATAATGCAATGTATTAAGCTTTAGTTTTCTTCAACACTTATCAAACAGCCCATCTAAAATCTAAACATGTTTGTTTAGAAAGAACAAACTCTTAGAAATGGTCATGTTTGGGTTGTCCATCATAGTAAAACAGAGTTATATTAGCCGACTTAAAACCTGATTATTTTTACATGCGTTAATGCATGATGGCTCATGTTAGGAAATGCAGCTCCTGTTATAACTGTAGGAATCCATTCGCATAAAATAAATAAAACTTTATTTAACTGAATTACACAAGCAGAAAAATAAAGAAAGCAGAAAATTTACAATACGGATTACAACTGAAATAATGAAAATACAAGAACAAATTTAAACAGAAAAAACGTCCTTGGCTGAGGATCGTGTTAGACACGGGTCCCTTAAAACAAATTTCGAGTCTCCCAGGAGAACTCGTTTGTTTCCAGGATACAACAGCCCAAGCAGTTGCACTGCCGGAGATGACCACAACCCGAAGGTGTACCTTGCTGCAATAAAAGGAGAAGAAGATGAATTTTCTGTAGAGGTGATGTTGTATTTATACCTTCGTTGGTGTTTCGGTGTCTTCTGGTGTTGAGGTAATGCTGTATTTATACTGCATCTGAGTTGAAACAGTCAAAAGGAATTAACTTAACGAATTAAATTGCATTAAACGTCTTTAATGCACTTTAATTCGTCATTTACATTCCTGGTCAAGACCCTTGACTCGTCTGTTTCAACTGCTGAAGTGTAACTGATCTGTCATTAACTCTGGAAGCAGCAGGTCGTGCGCGCGCGCCTCCATATGCCAGCCTACTGGTGCGCGCGCCAGTGTGCCTCACAACCCTGCGCGAGCTTACTGGTGCGCAACCCCTTGCGCGAGCATCCTTGCTCCACAGTCCTATTGCGCGTGCGCAAGTATGGCTCACATCCTTGCGCGAGCCTACTGATGCGCAAGCCCTTGCGCGCGGTAAAAAATACAAAGGCGGCTCTCAAGCCATCAAAGCGCCACATTGCGCCTATCGCCCACGCCACGCACGCGCGAATGCGAGTTAGGGTGCGTCGCAACCCTTTGAGTACACTTAGTGTGTGCTTCCATGAAACAATAAGGAAGAAGTGTTCCCACTTAAATACCCATTTAAGTTTCATCACTCCTCCTATGTGGAACAAGATGCTACTTTCCCATTTATTTCAGCATTTAATGTTTCAAACACCAAACTTTGAGCATCGATATCTCATTCATCTTAGCTCCGTTTTGGACGTGGTTTAGTTCGTTGCGAAGCTCTTACAACATAGATCACAAACCCGGAAATAAATATCTATATAAACCTCAGTTTATAATATTTATTTATCGTGCAAAATTAGGAAATACCCATTTCCTATATTTGTGAAAAATTCTATTTTCATTAAATTTCCAACAATAACAGTGTATCCAAATTATTATAACGGTGCGTTTAAAACAGTTATAACAATCCGAGTAACATGCAACAATTTCATCTAATGTACCATGTCCTAAGATTTCTTTAAGGCTTGAAAAAAGTTGGTTAAGTCAAGATAATGGGAAGGTTAACACATCAGGATTACGTCCCGTAATTTGAGAACATTTTGTCTACTTCTAATCATGTTAGTTCTACTTTTTTATAATTTGTTAATGTGAAAACAATTTAATTAAAAGGAAAATTTGAGTTGCATGATTGTTAAGGCCTAAAAGATTAGTCAAATCATTTCCGTAACTCGTGTTTTGATGTATTGATTTTAGAATATGACAAAATGCTTGTTTGATGTATCTTTTTAGACTATGATTAACTAAAACTCCAAGTTGAATAACCTTAGCAATCAATATATGTTTTAACAATCTTTGATCGTAAGTTCAAAACCGTGTTACACATGTTATATGTATAAATGATAGTGTTAAAAGAAATCATTATTTTGGTGATGAATAACAACTGATGCTCGCTGTAAGTCCTGAAAACTTATGATATCAAGTGTAATCAATAATTTGGCGGAAACAGACTGTTGATAATGAAGAATAAAACAAAGAAACTTGTAAGAACTTGAATACGGATGTATATTGATACCTTGATAGTTCTTCGTCAAATACAAGTTTTAGAGAAAATAACCAAAACTGCTAACTATTTAATGGAGGAAACTCTATTATATAATCAGTTAAGGTCACCCCCTAATGGACTCCTATAGCCGACGTGGGACCACATGGCCTTAGGTTCGACCCACTACTAGCTTTAACAAAATAACCAAGCTACTCGTTCAACGATACAAAGCGTAAATCTATTTCTACGACCTTACACTCACTCACGTTTATGTTGTAGTAAGATTTATAGGAGGATTTCATTGTTATTAAACACTTCTAATTATCTAATTATCTGTCAACTTCCAATAATGCCAGTGCTAAAAAATTATCTATGGTGTTATTACACAATGATTTGTTTGACCTTAAACTTAACTTCTTCATTGATGATATCATAAGTTATTAATTAACACCTCCTATATCTCCCTAATCTGATGGACCAGCAACCTAGATTGTCATCATAGTTTAGTAGCTTCATTTGCAAGAGTTTTGCATATAGTTCATTTGGTTACCTTAAATATAGTGCTTTAATAAATGGGTAGATATGGTGGGAAATAAA